>CM042255.1:1593324-1610824 GCA_023566225.1 Romanogobio albipinnatus
AGCCGTTATATTCATTATATTAGCCGTTATATTCATTATATTAGCCGTTATATTCATTATATTAGCCGTTATATTCATTATATTAGCCGTTATATTCATTATATTAGCCGTTATATTCATTATATTAGCCGTTATATTCATTATATTAGCCGTTATATTCATTATATTAGCCGTTATATTCATTATATTAGCCGTTATATTCATTATATTAGCCGTTATATTCATTATATTAGCCGTTATATTCATTATATTAGCCGTTATATATTCATTATATTAGCCGTTATATTCATTATATTAGCCGTTATATTCATTATATTAGCCGTTATATTCATTATATTAGCCGTTATATTCATTATATTAGCCGTTATATATTCATTATATTAGCCGTTATATTCATTATATTAGCCGTTATATTCATTATATTAGCCCGTTATATTCATTATATTAGCCGTTATATATTCATTATATTAGCCGTTATATTCATTATATTAGCCGTTATATTCATTATATTAGCCGTTATATTCATTATATTAGCCCTTATATTCATTATATTAGCCGTTATATTCATTATATTAGCCGTTATATTCATTATATTAGCCGTTATATTCATTATATTAGCCGTTATATTCATTATATTAGCCCTTATATTCATTATATTAGCCGTTATATTCATTATATTAGCCGTTATATTCATTATATTAGCCGTTATATTCATTATATTAGCCGTTATATTCATTATATTAGCCGTTATATTCATTATATTAGCCGTTATATTCATTATATTAGCCGTTATATTCATTATATTAGCCGTTATATTCATTATATTAGCCGTTATATTCATTATATTAGCCGTTATATTCATTATATTAGCCGTTATATTCATTATATTAGCCGTTATATTCATTATATTAGCCGTTATATTCATTATATTAGCCGTTATATTCATTATATTAGCCGTTATATTCATTATATTAGCCGTTATATTCATTATATTAGCCGTTATATTCATTATATTAGCCGTTATATTCATTATATTAGCCGTTATATTCATTATATTAGCCGTTATATTCATTATATTAGCCGTTATATTCATTATATTAGCCGTTATATTCATTATATTAGCCGTTATATTCATTATATTAGCCGTATATATTCATTATATTAGCCGTTATATTCATTATATTAGCCGTTATATTCATTATATTAGCCGTTATATTCATTATATTAGCCGTTATATTCATTATATTAGCCGTTATATTCATTATATTAGCCGTTATATTCATTATATTAGCCGTTATATTCATTATATTAGCCGTTATATTCATTATATTAGCCGTTTATATTCATTATATTAGCCGTTATATTCATTATATTAGCCGTTATATTCATTATATTAGCCGTTATATTCATTATATTAGCCGTTATATTCATTATATTAGCCGTTATATATTCATTATATTAGCCGTTATATTCATTATATTAGCCGTTATATTCATTATATTAGCCGTTATATTCATTATATTAGCCGTTATATTCATTATATTAGCCGTTATATATTCATTATATTAGCCGTTATATTCATTATATTAGCCGTTATATTCATTATATTAGCCGTTATATTCATTATATTAGCCGTTATATTCATTATATTAGCCGTTATATATTCATTATATTAGCCGTTATATTCATTATATTAGCCGTTATATTCATTATATTAGCCGTTATATTCATTATATTAGCCGTTATATTCATTATATTAGCCGTTATATTCATTATATTAGCCGTTATATTCATTATATTAGCCGTTATATTCATTATATTAGCCGTTATATTCATTATATTAGCCGTTATATTCATTATATTAGCCGTTATATTCATTATATTAGCCGTTATATTCATTATATTAGCCGTTATATTCATTATATTAGCCGTTATATTCATTATATTAGCCGTTATATTCATTATATTAGCCGTTATATTCATTATATTAGCCGTTATATTCATTATATTAGCCGTTATATTCATTATATTAGCCGTTATATTCATTATATTAGCCGTTATATTCATTATATTAGCCGTTATATTCATTATATTAGCCGTTATATTCATTATATTAGCCGTTATATTCATTATATTAGCCGTTATATTCATTATATTAGCCGTTATATTCATTATATTAGCCGTTATATTCATTATATTAGCCGTTATATATTCATTATATTAGCCGTTATATTCATTATATTAGCCGTTATATTCATTATATTAGCCGTTATATTCATTATATTAGCCGTTATATTCATTATATTAGCCGTTATATTCATTATATTAGCCGTTATATTCATTATATTAGCCGTTATATATTCATTATATTAGCCGTTATATTCATTATATTAGCCGTTATATTCATTATATTAGCCGTTATATTCATTATATTAGCCGTTATATTCATTATATTAGCCGTTATATTCATTATATTAGCCGTTATATTCATTATATTAGCCGTTATATTCATTATATTAGCCGTTATATTCATTATATTAGCCGTTATATTCATTATATTAGCCGTTATATTCATTATATTAGCCGTTATATTCATTATATTAGCCGTTATATTCATTATATTAGCCGTTATATTCATTATATTAGCCGTTATATTCATTATATTAGCCGTTATATTCATTATATTAGCCGTTATATTCATTATATTAGCCGTTATATTCATTATATTAGCCGTTATATTCATTATATTAGCCGTTATATTCATTATATTAGCCGTTATATATTCATTATATTAGCCGTTATATTCATTATATTAGCCGTTATATTCATTATATTAGCCGTTATATTCATTATATTAGCCGTTATATTCATTATATTAGCCGTTATATATTCATTATATTAGCCGTTATATATTCATTATATTAGCCGTTATATTCATTATATTAGCCGTTATATTCATTATATTAGCCGTTATATATTCATTATATTAGCCGTTATATTCATTATATTAGCCGTTATATATTCATTATATTAGCCGTTAATATTCATTATATTAGCCGTTATATTCATTATATTAGCCGTTATATTCATTATATTAGCCGTTATATTCATTATATTAGCCGTTATATATTCATTATATTAGCCGTTATATTCATTATATTAGCCGTTATATTCATTATATTAGCCGTTATATTCATTATATTAGCCGTTATATTCATTATATTAGCCGTTATATTCATTATATTAGCCGTTATATTCATTATATTAGCCGTTATATTCATTATATTAGCCGTTATATTCATTATATTAGCCGTTATATTCATTATATTAGCCGTTATATTCATTATATTAGCCGTATATATTCATTATATTAGCCGTTATATTCATTATATTAGCCGTTATATTCATTATATTAGCCGTTATATTCATTATATTAGCCGTTATATATTCATTATATTAGCCGTTATATATTCATTATATTAGCCGTTATATTCATTATATTAGCCGTTATATTCATTATATTAGCCGTTATATTCATTATATTAGCCGTTATATTCATTATATTAGCCGTTATATATTCATTATATTAGCCGTTATATTCATTATATTAGCCGTTATATTCATTATATTAGCCGTTATATATTCATTATATTAGCCGTTATATATTCATTATATTAGCCGTTATATTCATTATATTAGCCGTTATATTCATTATATTAGCCGTTATATTCATTATATTAGCCGTTATATTCATTATATTAGCCGTTATATATTCATTATATTAGCCGTTATATTCATTATATTAGCCGTTATATTCATTATATTAGCCGTTATATATTCATTATATTAGCCGTTATATTCATTATATTAGCCGTTATATTCATTATATTAGCCGTTATATATTCATTATATTAGCCGTTATATTCATTATATTAGCCGTTATATTCATTATATTAGCCGTTATATATTCATTATATTAGCCGTTATATTCATTATATTAGCCGTTATATATTCATTATATTAGCCGTTATATATTCATTATATTAGCCGTTATATTCATTATATTAGCCGTTATATTCATTATATTAGCCGTTATATATTCATTATATTAGCCGTTATATTCATTATATTAGCCGTTATATATTCATTATATTAGCCGTTATATATTCATTATATTAGCCGTTATATTCATTATATTAGCCGTTATATATTCATTATATTAGCCGTTATATTCATTATATTAGCCGTTATATTCATTATATTAGCCGTTATATATTCATTATATTAGCCGTTATATTCATTATATTAGCCGTTATATTCATTATATTAGCCGTTATATTCATTATATTAGCCGTTATATTCATTATATTAGCCGTTATATATTCATTATATTAGCCGTTATTTCATTATATTAGCCGTTATATTCATTATATTAGCCGTTATATTCATTATATTAGCCGTTATATTCATTATATTAGCCGTTATATATTCATTATATTAGCCGTTATATTCATTATATTAGCCGTTATATTCATTATATTAGCCGTTATATTCATTATATTAGCCGTTATATTCATTATATTAGCCGTTATATATTCATTATATTAGCCGTTATATATTCATTATATTAGCCGTTATATTCATTATATTAGCCGTTATATTCATTATATTAGCCGTTATATATTCATTATATTAGCCGTTATATATTCATTATATTAGCCGTTATATTCATTATATTAGCCGTTATATTCATTATATTAGCCGTTATATTCATTATATTAGCCGTTATATTCATTATATTAGCCGTTATATATTCATTATATTAGCCGTTATATTCATTATATTAGCCGTTATATATTCATTATATTAGCCGTTATATTCATTATATTAGCCGTTATATTCATTATATTAGCCGTTATATATTCATTATATTAGCCGTTATATTCATTATATTAGCCGTTATATATTCATTATATTAGCCGTTATATATTCATTATATTAGCCGTTATATTCATTATATTAGCCGTTATATATTCATTATATTAGCCGTTATATTCATTATATTAGCCGTTATATTCATTATATTAGCCGTTATATATTCATTATATTAGCCGTTATATATTCATTATATTAGCCGTTATATATTCATTATATTAGCCGTTATATTCATTATATTAGCCGTTATATTCATTATATTAGCCGTTATATATTCATTATATTAGCCGTTATATATTCATTATATTAGCCGTTATATTCATTATATTAGCCGTTATATTCATTATATTAGCCGTTATATTCATTATATTAGCCGTTATATATTCATTATATTAGCCGTTATATATTCATTATATTAGCCGTTATATTCATTATATTAGCCGTTATATTCATTATATTAGCCGTTATATATTCATTATATTAGCCGTTATATATTCATTATATTAGCCGTTATATTCATTATATTAGCCGTTATATATTCATTATATTAGCCGTTATATTCATTATATTAGCCGTTATATTCATTATATTAGCCGTTATATATTCATTATATTAGCCGTTATATATTCATTATATTAGCCGTTATATTCATTATATTAGCCGTTATATTCATTATATTAGCCGTTATATATTCATTATATTAGCCGTTATATATTCATTATATTAGCCGTTATATTCATTATATTAGCCGTTATATATTCATTATATTAGCCGTTATATTCATTATATTAGCCGTTATATTCATTATATTAGCCGTTATATATTCATTATATTAGCCGTTATATTCATTATATTAGCCGTTATATATTCATTATATTAGCCGTTATATTCATTATATTAGCCGTTATATTCATTATATTAGCCGTTATATTCATTATATTAGCCGTTATATATTCATTATATTAGCCGTTATATATTCATTATATTAGCCGTTATATATTCATTATATTAGCCGTTATATTCATTATATTAGCCGTTATATTCATTATATTAGCCGTTATATATTCATTATATTAGCCGTTATATTCATTATATTAGCCGTTATATTCATTATATTAGCCGTTATATTCATTATATTAGCCGTTATATATTCATTATATTAGCCGTTATATTCATTATATTAGCCGTTATATTCATTATATTAGCCGTTATATTCTTTTCGTTATATATTCATTATATTAGCCGTTATATATTCATTATATTAGCCGTTATATTCATTATATTAGCCGTTATATTCATTATATTAGCCGTTATATATTCATTATATTAGCCGTTATATTCATTATATTAGCCGTTATATTCATTATATTAGCCGTTATATATTCATTATATTAGCCGTTATATTCATTATATTAGCCGTTATATTCATTATATTAGCCGTTATATATTCATTATATTAGCCGTTATATTCATTATATTAGCCGTTATATTCATTATATTAGCCGTTATATATTCATTATATTAGCCGTATATTCATTTTAGCCGTTATATTCATTATATTAGCCGTTATATATTCATTATATTAGCCGTTATATATTCATTATATTAGCCGTTATATTCATTATATTAGCCGTTATATTCATTATATTAGCCGTTATATTCATTATATTAGCCGTTATATTCATTATATTAGCCGTTATATATTCATTATATTAGCCGTTATATATTCATTATATTAGCCGTTATATTCATTATATTAGCCGTTATATTCATTATATTAGCCGTTATATTCATTAGCCGTTATATTCATTATATTAGGTTATATATTCATAATTAGCCGTTATATTCATTATATTAGCCGTTATATTCATTATATTAGCCGTATATATTCATTATATTAGCCGTTATATATTCATTATATTAGCCGTTATATTCATTATATTAGCCGTTATATTCATTATATTAGCCGTTATATATTCATTATATTAGCCGTTATATTCATTATATTAGCCGTTATATTCATTATATTAGCCGTTATATATTCATTATATTAGCCGTTATATATTCATTATATTAGCCGTTATATTCATTATATTAGCCGTTATATTCATTATATTAGCCGTTATATATTCATTATATTAGCCGTTATATTCATTATATTAGCCGTTATATTCATTATATTAGCCGTTATATATTCATTATATACTACTTAGCCTGTTAGTGATGTCTTGTTTATTTAATGTATGTTTAAATAAACCTGTCATGAAAATTACAGCCACTAAATGATTATATTTCAACAACGAATAAAAATAATTAGATTTAGAAGTTAATGCAAAAACTGCCTTATGTGAAGCTTATGAGTGTTGATTATTATATCTAAAAATAAATAGCAGCTGAATTTAGGCTAATAGTTTGGGCTGTTGTTAATCTTTAATAGCTATATGTAAGTAAGGGCTCCCTATATAGTTTACAGCATTATCTTTAAGAAACTTTTAGTTATAATTTAATTCATTTAAGGACAGACACAATTTTTTTCATTAAACCACTGTTGAATAAAAATTAATAAAAAGCAATTTTGTAAAACTGCTGTACCGAATCCATACCGAACCGGGACTTCAAAACCGAGGTACATACCGAACCGTCAGTTTTGTGTACCATTACACCCCTAGTGTATATATATATTCTGCATTCATACACTTTGGGAGTAAGGAAAAGCACATTTTTCTTAAGGTGCGCCTTTAGCCCTGTTGTAGGGTAGACCGAGTACAGTTGGTACAGGGGTACATTTGAGACACCTCAAATAACTTGAGTGCTCAACAAGTCTGATCTGTGATATTTGCTTCGCACATGCGTATTAGCGCCTCTTCGATGGTGGGAGATTTGAAGTACGTGTGTTTCTCCTGTCCGAAGATATCGGTGAAAGTGTTTTTTCTAAGGTAAGTTTTTCATTTCACCAGCTCCCTTCCACATTGAATAGCTTCTCATCCTTACATGACTTTTAAAGTTAACTTACATTTCCGTAAACCTTAATCTGTGCTCTGACAACTGGCATATTGAATGACTGTGTGTCATGCAAGACCATCGTCAAATCTTGAGAAATGTGCAGGTGGTCAGGTGAGACACAGTGTATCAATACCCGCACTAGAATCCTCTTGCGGCCCATGCAGTTTAGCTTCACGATATTTATTCTTATTATGTTGAATATGTTATTGTTGTGCATTTGATTGTTTGCAAATGTTCAATGTGCTTTACTGTCACTCAACCCGACTGTTAGCCTAGTCTACTATTAAAATGATAAACTGAAATTAAATATTGTATCTCTGTTTACCATTACTGTTCAATGTTTTACTAATTAACTGTTTTTAACTTAACAAATAATCAAATAAAATACTGAATGGAAATAAAAACTGTTGAATTCTAATTTTAAAGGTATTTTACAAATTCAATGAATTGGTTGGGCAGCTTTACAGCATTACGGATGGGTGTCTCAACTGGACTCAGTATTGTCGGGTACAGTTGGAACGAAAAAGTTTTTTGTGTTTATAAGCTAATTGTGGTAAATATGACCTATTTATGGATGGTAATAATTATTCATATTTTAGTAGACAAGTAAAGGAAATGTCATATGAAAAATCACTTCTTTGCAGTCCTCAGTTTTGGTGTGGTAGCTGAAAAAGCAAAAAGTGTACCAGCTGTACTCGGTCTACCCTACTAATAGACGCAATATGGCAAAGTAATCGGGCAAAAAAGCAGAATAAAACTATTTTACAGTGTTGTGCTAGCTCGCTTTGGTCGGGTGTGTTTGTTAAATGAGCAGAAACACTGCTGTGATAGTGTCACTGTCGCTTTAACTGAGACATCAACACCGGCTGCCACGTCTCCGAGCACGAGCTGTCAGAGGGAGACACTCGGACACATTTCTCTAATGGTCAATGAGTATTATATTTTATTATTATTATATCTGCTTTAGTTCCTGTTCTTGTTTAAAGCTCACAGTAAAGGACAGGGAAAGTTGAGAGGAATGAATGAGAGTGAGGAAACACACCGTGATGACAACATTAACTTACTCACACGAGCCATACACACACACATCATTATGTAAGTTATGAATTATATGGTTTATATACATGTACTATTGTTTCTATCTTACCTGGTTTAACAAACCGATCACTCATCGCCGCCTGTAGACTCCAGCAGCAGCACTGGGACTCGCGTGAGCTCAGCAACCACTCACCGCTAATGTCAAAATAAAAGTCTCCGTTTGAAAATAGAAAAGGATAAATATAAATATTTCTATTTATTTAATTGTTTATCATCCGAATAATAGAGTAGTGAAACCTACTGTTTTGTTTTTCTTGTGAGGCAAACGTGTCAAATTAAAATGTTAAAATTATTAATAGCGATAATAATAAACATATTTAAAACAGAACTGAATTTTGGAAAGCAAATTTGTAATGATGTTGAAATGTTTACTACGTAATCATAAAATAATAATAAATAATAAATTGTATATCCTGACAATTATTATTATTAATTAATCCAATTAGTTTACTTCTTAATGTGTATAAAATGTCATTAAAGTCCCCATGAAATCACAATATGAATCAAGTATGAATATGTTAGCCGTGCTGTAATCTATGAGCTAGTGTGCGCCACAACAATGACAAACAATAGCATTTGGAAGATATAAGTGTTCAATCAATATGGATCAATGGTTTTTATGACATCACTCTGCAATTCAGCTTCTCATCAGATTTTCTGTCCTCAATTATTGAGGAAATAATAAATCTAAATAAAATGAAGAAAAATGCCTTGACTGATTTTGAGTTTTAAAATAAAATTACGTTTACAACATATTGAATTAGATCATATTTATGAGAATAAAGCAAAAGGAGCATTTATTCCATCAAGACTTAAATGGTTAGAAAAAGGAGTAAAAATAGAAAATATCACGTATAAGCGTTAAATGTAACATTAGAGTTAAGATATGCTTCTAGTTTTAATAATTTAAACATGTCTTTGAGGTTTGGGCAAACACTTATGGCACTAATGTTGTGTTTTTGTGCATTTTCCACGTCATTTCCTCCTGGGACCCACGAATAGACTTTTGTCCACTGTAGTGGACGTTATATTTTAGTGAATTTCTCTGACATCACACATGTCACATGTCACAGTCTGGATGTCCTGTAAAGAGCACATCCGGGGCTTTGCAGGGATACCAAATGTTTGGAGGTTTCACCAGGACAACAACTTCTTCTTGCTCTTTAAAAACGGCTGACATTAATGTTTAGCACTCTTATGGAAATATGATCAAATTTTTTAATTATAATTTAATTAGGATTAATTTTCAAATTGTTTGTTATAAATCAACATCTCAGGAAAATGTTATGGGGTTTCTAATCAAAATATGACTTTCTGTAACAAAACAGGGCATTGATTTCATAAATGACCACTGTAGTGACACCAGGACTTTGTTTAGGGGTTGCATTGGTCGTCATTAGTGACCGGACACCTGCAAATGACCCTTCCTCCACCCCAGTAAAACCAATGCCATTTATTTTTCTTCAATAATATTTTTTCTTTTTAATTTTGTATTTTGAGATGATTTGATGGTATTTTTGAACATTTATGCAATAATTATGGTCTATTTTTACCATTGAAAATTATACCCAATTTTTTTTTTGTAATTTAAAAAAAATAATAATAATATTGCAGTATTTCAGGTTAAAATAGAGACTAGTCCTTCAAAATAATTTTTTTTGAAGGCAGATTAGCGCCTCTTTTGGACTTATTTAAGAAATCATGCAACCATGTGTGTAACCACTAGTGTGTAACCCTAGTTCTGTTTTGAACACATTTAATGATTTTTTTTTATTTTTATGGATTTGAATATATATTTAAAAAATCTCACAGACTATTTATTATTAAGATTTTTTTTGTTTGTTAGAAATATAGATTTTTTATGTGAATTTGTGATTTCCCATTCATTTCCTATGGTGTCATTTTTGACCGAAGAGCACAAGTGGGAGTATTTTTTTTAAACGACCAATTAGCATGCTCGAATCATGACCTCAATTTTTTGTGTGTTTACATACCTAATGCTAGAAAAGTCGCCAAGTTTCATATCATTCTGATGAAGCTGTGATTTTTAAAAATTACAAATGTGGTTCATAGGTTCAGTTTTTCATAGGTTTGTGTGTGTATAAGTGTGTGTGTGTGTGTGTGTGGATGTGTCAATATCACACTCGTGATGTTTTAGAGTGTCACCCCTTTACTGCTGTGTACTTTTTTCAGCATTGTGGCCGATTTGTAGATTGTATATATTCCAATATTCAGTGAATTTTAGTGTTTTTGCAGATTTCCCATTCATTTCCTATCGACAATGAACACTACTTTTTTTTAAAGGTCCCGTTCTTCGTGTTTTTTGAAGCTTTGATTGTGTTTACAGTGTGCAATATAACGTGTTCATGTTTCGCGTGTAAAAAAACACAGTATTTTTAACACAATTTACTCATCTGTACACCGCTGTTTTCACTGTCCTAAAAACGGCTGATGAGTTCCTTGTTCTATGAAGTCCCTCCTTCAGAAATACGTAACGAGTTCTGATTGTGCCAGCGGTTCCTGTGTTGTGATTCGACAGCAGCTTAGCGCACGTTACACGGAAAGGTCACGCCTCTTAACGGGAGATGTATGCGCTCAATGATCTCTACAGCGTCCCTGGGAAAGCCAAACAAAGGTGATTTGACTCCGGGATGAAAATAACAGCGTCTCGACGACATGGCGACAAACACAGTCAAACGCAACACTTCCTCTTCTCCACGTGGGACAGCAACAAGACCACGCCCCCTTTTTTCACGTATTCTTGTGGGCGGAGGTTAGTCTGTTCTACTGACGCCATTTATGAAGGAAGTACCAGGATGTAGTCCAAGCCGGCCGTTCGCTGTAGGCTTTGAAAGGGAACTTCTGTTAAATAAAATATCTGGCTTGGCATTGAACTTTGAGCTTTATAATTTTACAGGTATTATTTATGCTCTAACAGCAACATTACACACTAACTAAAGTTTGAACAGTGGGATCACGAAGAACGGGACCTTTAAACGACCAATTAGCATGCTCGAATCATGACCCCAATTTTTTTGTGTGTTTACATACCTAATGCTAGAAAAGTCGCCAAGTTTCAAATCATTCTGATGAAGCTGTGATTTTTAAAAATTCAAAACAGAACAGAATTTTCCGGTCAGAAATGACCGAAGAGCACCAGAGGGTTAAATCATGTTTATCAGGAGACACAACAAGTGAACAGGGAAATAAATTACATATCAATATTCCTATGAAATATCAGATATTATTATGAAAATGCTGCCAATTATTACTCCCATTATTACACTTCTTTTTTCATTACATGTTGCACCAAGAACACATTAATATGCAAATTAGATGCAGCGTATAGATACATTGTATTGAATGGGAAAATCCAAGTATGGCCATTTTACCCTCATATTTCATAAAGTAAAATGGTATATGAATGCATTTCATTATATCTTTCACAACATAGTTCAGAATCATCTTTAAACAAAGTTAAAAAAATTATTGGTGTATTACAAATAAATCCCTTTTTTTTGTTTGCCTATACATTAAATTTCATGTCATTTTATTTTTACATATATGAATAAAACATAATTTTTCAAAAATGTTTTTGTTTCTTATGCTCTAAACAATGTAATGACATGAAAAAAATACTAAATTCAAAAAACTTAATTTTTCTGAGTCCCAGGAGGATATGGTGATTGTGAAACACATGGAACACTTCACTGCATGATTTCATGGTGAAATGTTATTTTTCATATTAATCAGGTAAATCTGCTCACGCTGAATTAAAGCCACAGTGCATTGTTCTGATCAAAATTGACATGATTAACATGAAAAATGTTACGCCAATGTGTCGGTAGACAGCGTAATCAGGAGACAGCCAGTTAGGAAACAACTTCTACATGATAAAACAATTTTTTTAATACTGTATCCTAAATTGTGGATAATTAAGCTGTATATCATATGCTGAAGTACATTTCTGGAGTGTTAACGATTAAAAGAAAAAAACAAGAACCGTACAGAACCGTGATATGAACCAAACCGTGCCACCCCTAGTGGACAGGTGTCTTTTATTTTGTTTCTGGTGTCCTTACACAGCTCTCTGGTCTTGGCCATTGTGGAGAGGTTGGAGTCTGTTTGATTGAGTGTGTGGACAGGTGTCTTTTATACAGGTAACGAGTTCAAACAGGTGCAGTTAATACAAGTGGAGAACAGGAGGGCTTCTTAAAGAAACACTAACAGGTCTGTGAGAGCCCGAACTCTTACTGGTTGGTAGGAGATCAAATACTTATGTCATGCAATAAAATGCAAATTAATTATTTAAAAATCATACAATGTGATTTACTGTCTCTCACAGTTGAAGAGTACCTATGATAAAAATGACTCTAAATGCTTTGTAAGTGGGCAAACATGCAAATTCGGCAGTTTATCACATGTTCTCCCCACTGTATCTGTTGTGTGTGATATAATAAACATATATATATATATATATATATAAAAATAAAAAAAATACACGTTTTTGATATTTTGGTTATAAATGCATTATTGAAACAAAGTGTATATCTCAGGATCTGTGTGTTCTAGCACCCTGCAGACAGTTTGGGCTGTTTCCAGCATATGTCAGCAAACACTGGGAAAATAATTTAATGACACTGGGATATTGCATTTATACCACTGTATATTGCTATGGGGGGGGGGGGGGGGGGGCATACAACATGATTGTTGGCAGTATAAATACATATCTGACTGCTTAAAGGGTTAGTTCGCCCAAAAATTTAAATGATGTCATTAATTACTCACCCTCATGTTGTTCGACACCCGTAAGACATTCGTTCATCTTCGGAACACAAATGAAGATATTTTTGTTGAAAGCTGATGCTGAGAAAGGCTTCAGACAGGCCTCCATAGGGATTCAGTACATTTGCACTCACAAGACCCATAAAAGGCACTAAAAACGAGCGAAAAAAAATATCAAAATAACGACTTTATTCTACAAGTTCTTGTCTGTCTGTGCCGTGAACTCACGAAGCTCCACGACGCATGCGAGAGAATATGACGCAGAACCAGCGTTCGGACACGTGACCCAGAAGCGAGGTGGAGATTTGTTTACAAGCAGAGGAAGACGCGCCGTATCTAAGCTGTTGAATTCTACATTGGTCGTGCTTTAGCTCTCGCCGTAGTGCTCAAAATGTGACTAAAGTGTGCATTTCATGGATTCCCGAACGCCGGCGCTACGTCATATTCTCGAGCATGCGTCGTGGTGCTTCGTGAGTTCACGGCAGAGGCCATGAGGAAGACAAGAACTTGTGGAATAAAGTCGTTATTTTGATTTTTTTTTTTCGCACAAAAACTATTGTCGTCGCTTCGTAACATTATTGTAGAGCCACTGTAGTGAGATGGACTTTGTAACGACGTTTTTAGTGCCTTTTATGGGTCTTGTGAGTGTAAATGCACTGAATGTCAATGGAGGCCTTTCTCAGCATCAGCTTTCAACAAAAATATCTTCATTTGTGTTCCGAAGATGAACGGAGGTCTTACGGGTGTCGAACGACATGAGGGTGAGTAATTAATGACATCATTTTCATTTTTGGGTGAACTAACCCTTTAAGATGCATACTTTTGGACAGAGTAATCTAAACGGTCACCTGGCCTTTTTTTCGTATCATATATTTTCATAATTTTCATAAATTAGGTATCATTCGAAAACTTACGAACTCAAAATTCATCCTGTGAAAACCGTTCTGAATTTGGACGTTGCGTTACCATGGAAATGGTACTTTAAATTCTTCTAACGGGCTCCTCCCCTAGTGGGCGGTGTCATGTTTCATATTACAACATTTATTTTAACGACTTTATAATCAAAATCTTTTCCAACGAACGCATATTGTTGGAAAGGTCTGAGTCTCAAGGTTCCATATTTGGTGACCGTTTTGTGATGGAAGTGACATTTGGACAGAAATTTACATTTAAAAAAACCAATCAATGGAATTTCAATGACACCCGGTGGCTATTTGTGGTACAGCGCCAAAACAAAATCTCATGGGGACTTCAATGTTTGTGATATCAACTGCAAATTTGGAACACAACTTGGTTAGACATATGGCTTTGATTTTATAGTCATTTTAGATTAAAACATTTTTGTAAAATATATATTTTATATCAAATAAAACATATTAGTACAGTATTTTTTGTTTACAGTAAATTTCATACTTTCATATTTTGATTTGCTTTCACTTCAGCAATAATCTGCTTTAAAACAAGACCAAACTTAGGTCTATATTCCAAAGCATTCTTGAATTACAGCCCTTTAAGTTTGGATAGTGCATTCTCAAAAAGGGGGGGTGACAGTTAAGGGGTTAAATCTACGTATTGTATACTTTTTTGGTGATGTCATAAGGTTTTTGTACCTTTTGCATTTCCACTTCAGCAAACAGCTCAGCAGATGTGATGGTCAAAATACCTCCAAATGATTTTATTTCATCTCAGTAAACTGACACCATAATTACACTGACAGTGAAGCAGTATGTACATCCAAACATTCCAATAAATCCTCGTCTGTTAGCAAAACGAATGGTTTATTTGTAATTATTATCACTATTTATGACAGGATGGACACCAAAGTAGTCTCCACCATTCCCACAGGTCGCAGAGTAGAAAAGGAAAAGTAAAACAAACATGGCTAAACCCAAAAGCGCCCACACACGGGCCGCCGCCACAGAAAGACGCACCTTTTACAACTAAATACTGCATAACAGTAACTCAGCTCTACTTGGACATACAAGTGCAGCTCATCGCCTCTGCCTCCAGAAATCTCCTCTCAGCGAATGTTCAGGTTCAGTGCTTCTGGTGGTTGGGAAGAGTGAAGTTAGTCTAATCTCTGATGCTAATAAACCGAATCAACATCACTAAAGTGTTATCACTAAACCAGCCCCTCTCACTTCATAATCCCGTCAGCCTTCCGTCCAGGAAACAAAGACGGATTTCTAATTTCTATACCTGAAACATGTTTTTCCCTGGTTAAAGAAAAAGAAAAGTAGATTGGATCTCCTGTTTTTAAACAGCGAAACACAAAGAAAGAAACATGCCACCAGAACATTTGCTGAATTTGGTAATGTCTTTGAATCCGACCGCAGAGGCGTATAAGAGAGGCTGGCGCGGACACAGACGAGGGCCAAGCTGAGTTAGTCAATGTCCATTTGGGGAAGTTTGGCCTCTGTGGTTTCTCTTGCCTTCTCTGGGCCGCCCGGTTGGGCCTCTGAACCCTCCTGTCCGTTAACGGGGCCGTTCTGTTCAGCTGCCGTCTCCTCCTTTGGAGGCTCCACTTTGGGCTTAGGTTTGCTGACAATATGATTGCAAGAAGAATACAACTCCTGTGTGATGGAAAAGTTGCAGTTAGAAGATTTAGACATTATGGATAATCCACCATCCAAATATCAAGCATTTCGTGGAGTTTGCACCTTTATTTTGGCCTGAATCTCTTGGGCTTTCACCGCTGGGTCCTGGCTGAGACTCTGTTTGCTCTGCAGGTTCATTTTGTTGTTCATCCAGGTCATGGCTTCATTCACCTGCTTCTCCACCTTCATCATCTCCAGCTCATCCAGATGATCATACAGCTCGTCCTGAGTTTAGAGACACATGATCAATACACAACAACTGGGGTCCAAAAGACGATGAATTTCAGCAATATTACCAGCAGTTTAACTGGACTGAATCAATGATGAACTAAAATGAGATTAATGACACTATTGTCTACCGTAGAGCTGCTTATAGTTTCATAACTGATGAATCCTGCAACATTAACACATTAATAAACAGCAAAATAACAAAGTGCTCTAGAAATAAAGGTGACTTTTAGGGGTGTGACAAGATCTTGTGATGTTAAAATGTGATGATATTCCTCGTCGAGGTGGAAAGCGGTCTGGCGATATCAGCATGTTGGAGTCGAGCTTGTGTCTTTTACTGCTTATGATAATTAATAATCAGAAAGTAGAACTGAAGTGATTCAAAAGGTGGCATTTTTCGACAAGACACCTGTGAAATTAAATGATTCGACTGTTCTCGAAGGCTGTACGATATTCAGGGTTTCTGCAGGTTTCACCAAGTCAAATTTAAGACTTTTTAAGCCCTTTTAAAGACCATTATGAATTAAATTTAAGACCTATATCACGCAATTAAAAATAACTTACAAAGGAAATGCAGAATCACAAAATTACTTGCAAAGCAACATAATTAATTTATTAGTAAACTTGCACTTCCTCAAAGCTCAATCCCAATTGATTTTTTATTTTTTTTCACAAAAAATTATAAATAAATATATATAGTTGGGGTTTTTTATAGACTATTTCAAATTTTGTGGTGATAATTTCCAGAAATGTGCATGTTTTTGCCACATTTACCATATTATTATGTTAGATGCATAATAGTCACACATGACAATAAAAGGTCCAGTGGTGCGCCATCTAGCTTTAATAAAATG
>CM042255.1:1615824-1660824 GCA_023566225.1 Romanogobio albipinnatus
ACCTTCAACTCCGCCAGTTTATCAATGTACACTTGCTTCTGCTGGTCCTCTCCTTCTTCATACAACCAGTTTTCAGTGTCCTCCAGTTTTAATGAGAAAGAATCTCGTTCCTGAATTGAGAAAAACATTGCGTGATTAATGAAAACCGTCACTTATAAGTAGAGGTCGACCGATTCATCGGTTTTGCCGATTAATCGGCACCGATAGTTGATTGGTGGAGCAATCGGTTATCGGCAAAAATCCACACAGATAGTTTTCCCATGTTGCATCCATTGCTGGAGCGGCTGAGACGTGTGCGCTGTTATTACACAGTGCAAGAGCTCTGAGAAGGGTCTGTTGGGCATTTATATAGCACGAGAACGACCTCTAGAGGCGAAAAAAAAAAACCCTCACGTGTGTTGTTTACATTACCACATGGGGGCTAACACTTCAGATGTTTAAAACACACCAGCGAAACGGTATGAATACAGAGCACTACAGTACTTGTTGCCAAATCATTATAAAGTAATTCATTTCTTGACTAGATGCTGCATTAACAGGTAAATAACAGCAGTGTGTGTGTTTGAGAGGCTGAGAGGACGCTAACATTAGCAGTACCTCAAGCAGTTAAAACAATGTGATGAAAACAAATCCAAGTCCGACCCAAATGTTGCACATATAAAATTTGTGATGTGAGAAAGCAAACTATCGTCATGTTGCCGACAGAAACATAAACAAAGCAGAGCATTCGTTTTTTTATTAGATAATCTCCTTCTAAAAAAGCAGACGGTTTAGATTAACGGTATATGAAATGGTAACTCTACAATAAGATTCCATTTGTAACATTGACTAAGGTTAATAAATGCTGTGGAAGTATTGTTCATCGTTAGTATGTTAATTTCAACATTAAATTGTTTGAATTTGTATCTGTTAACTGGTTAATGCACTATGAACTAGCATAAATGATCAAGGTACAATTGTATTGCTCATATTAATACGTGCTGTAATGCATAATGCATATAGTTCATGTGAGCTAATACATCCTTGCTGCACAGGGACTTGCTTAGTGTTACCTATGAAATGTACATGCATGTTTCTAGGTTATAGGTAAAAATACAAATTTGTAGGGCTGTAATCAACCAAAGAAAATCTTGGTCGACTGAGGTCCTGAAATTTTCGACTAAAAATGACGTTAGGAAAAAAAACGTTAAATGAATTAGCTGCACACTGTGCGCAGTACTTGGTGGCCTTGTTGTCTGCCTAAATGAATTATAAATAAACATAAAGAACTAGTAGGATATTTGCAGCATATTAAATCGTTTTTGACCTGATTATTTTGCACTGAAATGAGTCTGACACACGAGTCTTTCGGCTCTGACAGCGCTGCATCACGTGCTCCATCATAGCCTATGATTTCCCAAAATATAGTACTGTTGTCAACTAGTGATATCATCACAAGAACTTTTGAGGAATATGCAACATAATTTAGACAACTGTTTTTGTCATATGTATTATAATCACAGACAGACACTCATTTCAGCCGCTCTGTGCATCTCGAAGGATCAGCTCAGCTTCACGGCTGAGACACGAATAGACTATTAACTTAAAGCTTTTACTCTTAAACACAAAAGGCACGTCCACTTTAATAAAAAAGGAATATTTATTAAACAAGCCAGATCAAGAGCGGAAAAAACGCTCACAATGAAATAAATAATATACAGCAAACTAGCCTTCTTCAATCTGTCTCTCTTCTCCAGTGGGTTGGGCTAATCCAAAAGAAGTGGAAACAAGGGGGTGTTCTGAAGACAGACTGTTACCTGTGAAACAGGGCTGCTCTGAAAACACCCCCATTAGCAATTAGTGCTCTCCACCTGATCAAATGAACGCGGCGCGATAAAACTGATGAAATGAACGCAACAAAAAAAATCGACCAATCAGAATTTTGGTCGAGCCAGAACGTATCGACTAATAATCGACTAATCGACTAGGAGATAACAGCCCTACAAATTTGACCTGTAATATTTTAATGTTTAAATTATTTTCTGAAGAAATTATGTTAGAACTTCTCATTTTAATATTCATATTTTTGAATTTAGCACATTTTCAAAGTTCGGCACTGTTTTAATTATGTTTTTTTTATCCAGTATCCATTTTAAAAACCATCGGTCGATTAATCGGTTATCGGCAAATGCAGTTCAACCTAGTTATCGGTAAAATCCACTATCGGTCGACCTCTACTTATAAGCATAGGTATCTTGATGAAAATGAAACAAACACTCACCGCCTCACTGACAAAGTTCTCCAGCGCTCCATGCAGTTTGTCTCTCATTTCATAAACGTACTCCTCCACATAGTTCTTGGCATCGTTCCTTTCCTTCTCCAGCTTGTCCTGCATTATCATCTTCCCCTGTATGCAAGAACAGCGTGTCAGAACTCAACTCTAGAAGTGATGGCTGCGCTGTAGTTTGAGTGCTTTGAGCAGTACCTCATTCTCCATGAACAGATTGAGCATGTCGCTGGCCAGCTGCCAGTGCAGACTGTTCTCGATGGGCAGATCCACCGTCTTTGTTTTCACCTTGGCCTTCTTGGCCTGTGGAGGCTGGTCGTTCTTCTTCTCCTGTTTGTTGTCCTCTGGTGAAGTCTAAAAGGGATTATGGTCACGGTGAATTTTCCAATGGAAACATTAAAGCTGAAAAATCACTGGCAGTGTGAATGACATTTTCTCAAGGAAAACAAACCTCTTCACTAATGCTGTAAACTATGGGACTCAGTTGTAGCCTACTATAATATTGAAGGCAAAAGTATTAGTATTAGTACTAATGTACTAGTGTTATCTTTCTAGCTGACTAATGAGTTTATGGACACTGGATGGTAAACATTTCTGAGGTAAATGTGACGTTACTGTTACTGACGTCTTTCCGCGTTTGAAACACTGATTGAGCAATGTGACATGATACTGATTTTGGTGAGTTGTCTTGTATCTTTTAACACACGTTCAGATGCTCATTCATATTTATTTCATGCTGTAACTGATATTAAAGGGTTAGTTCACCCAAAATTGAAAATTCTGTCAGTAATTACTCACCCTCATGTTGTTCCAACCATGTAAGACCGTCGTTCATCTTCGGAACATAATTTAGTATATTTTTGATGAAATCTGAGAGCTGTCTCACTCCTCCATAGGCTTTCAGAGGGACTGAAACTTGATGGCCCAGAATAGTAAGTAAAAACGTCATGACGCCACGACGCATGCGCGAAAACTGAGATCAGTAGTAGTAGAAGAAGAACGCCGTTTTCGCGCATGCGTCGTGGCGTCAGAGGCTCAAATTGAACAACAATAATAGTGGGATAAAGTCGTTATTTTAGTTGTTTTTCCGCTCAAAAAGTATTTTCGTCGCATGATAGACTTAATACAGAGCCACTGTAGTCATTTGGACTCCTTAAATGACGTTTTTACTTACTATTCTGGGCCATCAAGTTCCAGTCCCTCTGAAAGCCTATGGAGGAGTGAGACAGCTCTCAGATTTCATCAAAAATATACTAAATTATGTTCCGAAGATGAACGAAGGTCTTACATGGTTGGAACAACATGAGGGTGAGTAATTACTGACTTTATTTTCAATTTTGGGTGAACTAACCCTTTAAGGTGGAAGAGAAGATCCGTTCATGTGCCGCTTCTCTTGAGCTGAGCTGAGCCAGAGCGATCTCACGCCACAGCGCCAAAACGGTATTTATGTTTTTGAATTCCGTAATAAAATGGACATAATTTGACATCAGAGACTTTTTGCATATCAATAGTATCAAAACACAAAGACTATTGCGATTTAATGGATGGGAGGCGCGCTACAATTCCCGTTCATTCATCATCTGAAAACCGAATAGACTAATCGATTCTTGGGATTTAAGGATTTTTTATTTTTTAGGGAAAACGCTCTTATGTCTTGTGTGATAATGTTAAACTGCACTATTGTACATTACATGTAAAGTTGATCATCTTACATGTTCATATAATTGATTTTAAAAAGGATCTGCGATATTTTCCAATATTAGTTATATCAGCAAAATGCTACTATCAATCCTAACTGGACGCTGACAATGCGGCCATTTTGAAACGCATGCTTTTAAATACTTGTGTATTTGGTGTTGGTGTGTAAGTGTATTCACACACCTCCATGTCTTCAGTGTCTGATTTCTTGTCAGCGTGTTCTTTCTGTTCGTCACCTTGAGACTTCTGTGCTTCTTGATCCACGTGCATCTTATTCTTTAAGGAGCAAATACAATGAATGTTCTCAAACTCCGCTTTTAGAGCTATTGCTCATTTGAAATCAGGCTGATGTGAGTGGTAGGGACCATGATGTCTTTACCTCGTCCTCTTTGGCTGGAGTGTCTGTCTCCATGGGCTCTTCTCCCTCTGCAGTCTTCACAACCTCCACCAGGGAAGCGCTGGACACACTGAAGACCCCGTGTACATTCACACGCACCTTCACCTTTACCTTGGAGCTCTCGCCCGACGGCTGAGGAACCACCTTCTGGACGTTAAACTGGCCTGCGGACGGGCACAAATCAGTCAATAGGGATGTACAATTAACCATTATCATAATTTCTGCTTGTCCCTATTATGCTCTTTTAAAGATTCCCAGTCTGTTGTGATTGGTCTACTCTGCTCTGATTGGTCAGATGGCCCAGTCTGTTGTGATTGGTCTACTCTGCTCTGATTGGTCAGATGGCCCAGTCTGTTGTGATTGGTCTACTCTGCTCTGATTGGTCAGATGGCCCAGTCTGTTGTGATTGGTCTACTCTGCTCTGATTGGTCAGATGGCCCAGTCTGTTGTGATTGGTCTACTCTGCTCTGATTGGTCAGATGGCCCAGTCTGTTGTGATTGGTCTACTCTGCTCTGATTGGTCAGATGGCCCAGTCTGTTGTGATTGGTCTACTCTGCTCTGATTGATCAGACGGCCCAGTCTGTTGTGATTGGTCTACTCTGCTCTGATTGGTCAGATGGCCCAGTCTGTTGTGATTGGTCTACTCTGCTCTGATTGGTCAGATGGCCCAGTCTGTTGTGATTGGTCTACTCTGCTCTGATTGGTCAGATGGCCCAGTCTGTTGTGATTGGTCTACTCTGCTCTGATTGGTCAGATGGCCCAGTCTGTTGTGATTGGTCTACTCTGCTCTGATTGGTCAGATGGCCCAGTCTGTTGTGATTGGTCTACTCTGCTCTGATTGGTCAGATGGCCCAGTCTGTTGTGATTGGTCTACTCTGCTCTGATTGGTCAGATGGCCCAGTCTGTTGTGATTGGTCTACTCTGCTCTGATTGGTCAGATGGCCCAGTCTGTTGTGATTGGTCTACTCTGCTCTGATTGATCAGACGGCCCAGTCTGTTGTGATTGGTCTACTCTGCTCTGATTGGTCAGATGGCCCAGTCTGTTGTGATTGGTCTACTCTGCTCTGATTGATCAGACGGCCCAGTCTGTTGTGATTGGTCTACTCTGCTCTGATTGATCAGATGGCCCAGTCTGTTGTGATTGGTCTACTCTGCTCTGATTGGTCAGATGGCTCAGTCTGTTGTGATTGGTATACTCTGCTCTGATTGGTCAGATGGCCCAGTCTGTTGTGATTGGTCTACTCTGCTCTGATTGATCAGACGGCCCAGTCTGTTGTGATTGGTCTACTCTGCTCTGATTGGTCAGATGGCCCAGTCTGTTGTGATTGGTCTACTCTGCTCTGATTGGTCAGATGGCCCAGTCTGTTGTGATTGGTCAGACGGCCCAGTCTGTTGTGATTGGTCTACTCTGCTCTGATTGGTCAAATGGCCCAGTCTGTTGTGATTGGTCTACTCTGCTCTGATTGGTCAGATGGCCCAGTCTGTTGTGATTGGTCTACTCTGCTCTGATTGATCAGACGGCCCAGTCTGTTGTGATTGGTCTACCCTGCTCTGATTGGTCAGATGGCCCAGTCTGTTGTGATTGGTCTACTCTGCTCTGATTGATCAGACGGCCCAGTCTGTTGTGATTGGTCTACTCTGCTCTGATTGATCAGACGGCCCAGTCTGTTGTGATTGGTCTACTTTGCTCTGATTGGTCAGATGGCCTAGTCTGTTGTGATTGGTCTACTCTGCTCTGATTGATCAGACGGCCCAGTCTGTTGTGATTGGTCTACTCTGCTCTGATTGATCAGACGGCCCAGTCTGTTGTGATTGGTCTACTCTGCTCTGACTGGTCAGATGGCCCAGTCTGTTGTGATTGGTCTACTCTACTCTGATTGGTCAGATGGCCCAGTCTGTTGTGATTGGTCTACTCTGCTCTGATTGGTCAGATGGCCCAGTCTGTTGTGATTGGTCTACTCTGCTCTGATTGGTCAGATGGCCCAGTCTGTTGTGATTGGTCTACTCTGCTCTGACTGATCAGACGGCCCAGTCTGTTGTGATTGGTCTACTCTGCTCTGATTGGTCAGATGGCCCAGTCTGTTGTGATTGGTCTACTCTGCTCTGATTGGTCAGATGGCCCAGTCTGTTGTGATTGGTCTACTCTACTCTGATTGGTCAGATGGCCCAGTCTGTTGTGATTGGTCTACTCTGCTCTGATTGGTCAGATGGCCCAGTCTGTTGTGATTGGTCTACTCTGCTCTGATTGGTCAGATGGCCCAGTCTGTTGTGATTGGTCTACTCTGCTCTGACTGATCAGACGGCCCAGTCTGTTGTGATTGGTCTACTCTGCTCTGACTGGTCAGATGGCCCAGTCTGTTGTGATTGGTCTACTCTGCTCTGATTGGTCAGATGGCCCAGTCTGTTGTGATTGGTCTACTCTGCTCTGATTGATCAGACGGCCCAGTCTGTTGTGATTGGTCTACTCTGCTCTGATTGGTCAGATGGCCCAGTCTGTTGTGATTGGTCTACTCTGCTCTGATTGGTCAGATGGCCCAGTCTGTTGTGATTGGTCTACTCTGCTCTGATTGGTCAGATGGCTCAGTCTGTTGTGATTGGTCTACTCTGCTCTGATTGGTCAGATGGCTCAGTCTGTTGTGATTGGTCTACTCTGCTCTGATTGGTCAGATGGCTCAGTCTGTTGTGATTGGTCTACTCTGCTCTGATTGGTCAGATGGCCCAGTCTGTTGTGATTGGTCTACTCTGCTCTGATTGGTCAGATGGCTCAGTCTGTTGTGATTGGTCTACTCTGCTCTGATTGATCAGACGGCCCAGTCTGTTGTGATTGGTCTACTCTGCTCTGATTGGTCAGACGGCCCAGTCTGTTGTGATTGGTCTACTCTGCTCTGATTGATCAGACGGCCCAGTCTGTTGTGATTGGTCTACTCTGCTCTGATTGGTCAGATGGCCCAGTCTGTTGTGATTGGTCTACTCTGCTCTGATTGGTCAGATGGCCCAGTCTGTTGTGATTGGTCTACTCTGCTCTGATTGGTCAGATGGCCCAGTCTGTTGTGATTGGTCTACTCTGCTCTGATTGGTCAGATGGCCCAGTCTGTTGTGATTGGTCTACTCTGCTCTGGTTGGTCAGATGGCCCAGTCTGTTGTGATTGGTCTACTCTGCTCTGATTGGTCAGATGGCCCAGTCTGTTGTGATTGGTCTACTCTACTCTGATTGGTCAGATGGCCCAGTCTGTTGTGATTGGTCTACTCTGCTCTGATTGGTCAGATGGCCCAGTCTGTTGTGATTGGTCTACTCTGCTCTGATTGGTCAGACGGCCCAGTCTGTTGTGATTGGTCTACTCTGCTCTGATTGATCAGACGGCCCAGTCTGTTGTGATTGGTCTACTCTGCTCTGATTGGTCAGATGGCCCAGTCTGTTGTGATTGGTCTACTCTGCTCTGATTGGTCAGATGGCCCAGTCTGTTGTGATTGGTCTACTCTGCTCTGATTGGTCAGATGGCCCAGTCTGTTGTGATTGGTCTACTCTGCTCTGATTGGTCAGATGGCCCAGTCTGTTGTGATTGGTCTACTCTGCTCTGATTGGTCAGATGGCCCAGTCTGTTGTGATTGGTCTACTCTGCTCTGGTTGGTCAGATGGCCCAGTCTGTTGTGATTGGTCTACTCTGCTCTGATTGGTCAGATGGCCCAGTCTGTTGTGATTGGTCTACTCTGCTCTGATTGGTCAGATGGCCCAGTCTGTTGTGATTGGTCTACCCTGCTCTGATTGGTCTACCCTGCTCTGATTGGTCAGATGGCCCAGTCTGTTGTGATTGGTCTACTCTGCTCTGATTGGTCAGATGGCCCAGTCTGTTGTGATTGGTCTACTCTGCTCTGATTGGTCAGATGGCCCAGTCTGTTGTGATTGGTCTACTCTGCTCTGATTGATCAGACGGCCCAGTCTGTTGTGATTGGTCTACTCTGCTCTGATTGGTCAGATGGCCCAGTCTGTTGTGATTGGTCTACTCTGCTCTGATTGATCAGACGGCCCAGTCTGTTGTGATTGGTCTACTCTGCTCTGATTGATCAGATGGCCCAGTCTGTTGTGATTGGTCTACTCTGCTCTGATTGGTCAGATGGCTCAGTCTGTTGTGATTGGTATACTCTGCTCTGATTGGTCAGATGGCCCAGTCTGTTGTGATTGGTCTACTCTGCTCTGATTGATCAGACGGCCCAGTCTGTTGTGATTGGTCTACTCTGCTCTGATTGGTCAGATGGCCCAGTCTGTTGTGATTGGTCTACTCTGCTCTGATTGGTCAGATGGCCCAGTCTGTTGTGATTGGTCAGACGGCCCAGTCTGTTGTGATTGGTCTACTCTGCTCTGATTGGTCAAATGGCCCAGTCTGTTGTGATTGGTCTACTCTGCTCTGATTGGTCAGATGGCCCAGTCTGTTGTGATTGGTCTACTCTGCTCTGATTGATCAGACGGCCCAGTCTGTTGTGATTGGTCTACCCTGCTCTGATTGGTCAGATGGCCCAGTCTGTTGTGATTGGTCTACTCTGCTCTGATTGATCAGACGGCCCAGTCTGTTGTGATTGGTCTACTCTGCTCTGATTGATCAGACGGCCCAGTCTGTTGTGATTGGTCTACTCTGCTCTGATTGATCAGACGGCCCAGTCTGTTGTGATTGGTCTACTCTGCTCTGATTGATCAGACGGCCCAGTCTGTTGTGATTGGTCTACTCTGCTCTGATTGGTCAGATGGCCCAGTCTGTTGTGATTGGTCTACTCTGCTCTGATTGGTCAGATGGCTCAGTCTGTTGTGATTGGTCTACTCTGCTCTGATTGGTCAGATGGCTCAGTCTGTTGTGATTGGTCTACTCTGCTCTGATTGATCAGACGGCCCAGTCTGTTGTGATTGGTCTACTCTGCTCTGATTGGTCAGATGGCCCAGTCTGTTGTGATTGGTCTACTCTGCTCTGATTGGTCAGATGGCTCAGTCTGTTGTGATTGGTCTACTCTGCTCTGATTGATCAGACGGCCCAGTCTGTTGTGATTGGTCTACTCTGCTCTGATTGGTCAGATGGCCCAGTCTGTTGTGATTGGTCTACTCTGCTCTGATTGATCAGACGGCCCAGTCTGTTGTGATTGGTCTACTCTGCTCTGATTGGTCAGATGGCCCAGTCTGTTGTGATTGGTCTACTCTGCTCTGATTGGTCAGATGGCCCAGTCTGTTGTGATTGGTCTACTCTGCTCTGATTGGTCAGATGGCCCAGTCTGTTGTGATTGGTCTACTCTGCTCTGGTTGGTCAGATGGCCCAGTCTGTTGTGATTGGTCTACTCTGCTCTGATTGGTCAGATGGCCCAGTCTGTTGTGATTGGTCTACTCTACTCTGATTGGTCAGATGGCCCAGTCTGTTGTGATTGGTCTACTCTGCTCTGATTGGTCAGATGGCCCAGTCTGTTGTGATTGGTCTACTCTGCTCTGATTGGTCAGATGGCCCAGTCTGTTGTGATTGGTCTACTCTGCTCTGATTGATCAGACGGCCCAGTCTGTTGTGATTGGTCTACTCTGCTCTGATTGGTCAGATGGCCCAGTCTGTTGTGATTGGTCTACTCTGCTCTGATTGGTCAGATGGCCCAGTCTGTTGTGATTGGTCTACTCTGCTCTGATTGGTCAGATGGCCCAGTCTGTTGTGATTGGTCTACTCTGCTCTGATTGGTCAGATGGCCCAGTCTGTTGTGATTGGTCTACTCTGCTCTGATTGGTCAGATGGCCCAGTCTGTTGTGATTGGTCTACTCTGCTCTGGTTGGTCAGATGGCCCAGTCTGTTGTGATTGGTCTACTCTGCTCTGATTGGTCAGATGGCCCAGTCTGTTGTGATTGGTCTACTCTGCTCTGATTGGTCAGATGGCCCAGTCTGTTGTGATTGGTCTACCCTGCTCTGATTGGTCTACCCTGCTCTGATTGGTCAGATGGCCCAGTCTGTTGTGATTGGTCTACTCTGCTCTGATTGGTCAGATGGCCCAGTCTGTTGTGATTGGTCTACTCTGCTCTGATTAGTCAGATGGCCCAGTCTGTTGTGATTGGTCTACTCTGCTCTGATTGGTCAGATGGCCCAGTCTGTTGTGATTGGTCTACTCTGCTCTGATTGGTCAGATGGCCCAGTCTGTTGTGATTGGTCTACTCTGCTCTGATTGGTCAGATGGCCCAGTCTGTTGTGATTGGTCTACTCTGCTCTGATTGATCAGACGGCCCAGTCTGTTGTGATTGGTCAACTCTGCTCTGATTGGTCAGATGGCCCAGTCCGTTGTGATTGGTCTACTCTGCTCTGATTGATCAGACGGCCCAGTCTGTTGTGATTGGTCTACTCTGCTCTGATTGGTCAGATGGCCCAGTCTGTTGTGATTGGTCTACTCTGCTCTGATTGGTCAGATGGCCCAGTCTGTTGTGATTGGTCTATTCTGCTCTGATTGGTCAGATGGCCCAGTCTGTTGTGATTGGTCAACTCTGCTCTGATTGGTCAGACGGCCCAGTCTGTTGTGATTTGGTCAGATGGCCCAGTCTGTTGTGATTGGTCTACCCTGCTCTGATTGGTCAGATGGCCCAGTCTGTTGTGATTGGTCTACTCTGCTCTGATTGGTCAAATGGCTTAGTCTGTTGTGATTGGTCAGATGGCCCAGTCTGTTGTGATTGGTCTACTCTGCTCTGATTGGACCTTCTCAGTTACAAACTGAAATAAATCCAAACAAGAATCTCGACTATATTGTTTGTGATTATGGTTTCTGAATAAATGCAACCTCTGTGCGCCAATAATGCAGAGTATTTTTAGTTAGTGTAATAGAAATACGTTAACATAATTTGGAAATATTGGAATTGATATTAGGAATTTTACCGTTTTAGCGTTTGAGAGAAGCTTCTTAAGGTTTTACCAGTTTTCATAATGTGAAATATGCATATACATGATAAATATAATAAATCAGGAACCTAGATGAGGTCAAACAAGAGTGGATGTTCTCTTGCTTACATGAAAGTTTCATGAAAGTTTCTGTCGACCTCTAGCACATTTGTGTGTAGACCTTTTTTACAGTCCTGTACTGCATGTACAAGCGCGTACAGTAAAATAAAGTACAACCCATTTGTTTGTTATTTTGACACTTCATTAATGTAAAAAGGTCAGATTCTGAAAATGACGGTAACACTTCATTTTAGGGTTCAATTATCACTATTAACTAGTTGCTTATTAGCATGCATATTACTAGGATATTAACTGTTTATTAGTACTTATAAAGCATATATTAATGCCTTATTCTGTATGACCGTATTCTGCATCCCTTAATCCAACCCAATACCTAAACTTAAATGCTAGAAAAACTACCTTACTAACTATTTATTCGCAATATATTAGGAGTTTATTGAGGCAAAAATCATAGTTAATAGTGAATATGTGTTCCCCATACTCAAGTGTTACCAAAATGACTTGTTTGTTTAGGGAGATGTGTGGACTGTAAGATATTTAATGAAATAGCACTGTGCAAAAATCCAGTCAAGCAAAGCAAAGAGCAATCCCAACATACCTATGGTAGGATCTGGATACGGCAACTCTTTTAGATTGTTGTAGTAGGCCTCCAAAGTGAAGGGATCCCTCCGGTAGAAGCTTAACACTTTAGAGAATGGTGCGGCATGGTTCTTTGGGAAGACTTCACAATCACTGCAGTGCAAGACAGCATGATTAAAATGATGAACTAACAGAGTTAATCACGTCACACAGCGAGAGTAGAGAACTCACCTGATGCCTTCATCAGCTGCTGAGGTCCACTTCAGAGAGATGGGGTACGGCACCACGTCTGTGATGGAAAACTCACGCACTTTAAAGGCGGGAGACAGGATTGCACACTGAGGAAAGACAAACATTCAAGTTTGTTGGAATCACTGGGAAAGTAGTGGAAGTATGTGTTATGTCGAGATGACACAAATCACAAGATAACATTTTTGATTTAACCCACTGTAACGTCGTGTCTACACTGGATGCGAGTGATGCAATCATGCGACGTGACGAGAGTCTAGAACCCGTTAAAAACCTTGTCACGTCACGCCGGATGCAGTGTGTTTTAAAGGTCCCGTTCTTCGTGTTTTTTGAAGCTTTGATTGTGTTTACAGTGTGCAATATAACATGTGTTCATGTTTCGTGTGTAAAAAAACACAGTGTTTTTAACACAATGTACTCATCTGTACACCGCTGTTTTCACTGTCCTAAAAACGGCTGATGAGTTCCTTGTTCTATGAAGTCCCTCCTTCAGAAATACGTAACGAGTTCTGATTGTGCCAGCGGTTCCTGTGTTGTGATTCGACAGCAGCTTAGCGCACGTAACTTGCATGGAAAGGTCACGCCTCTTAACGGGAGATGTATGCGCTCAATGATCTCTACAGCGTCCCTGGGAAAGCCAAACAAAGGTGATTTGACTCTGGGATGAAAATAACAGCGTCTCGACGACATGGCGACAAACACACTCAAACGCAACACTTCCTCTTCTCCACGTGGGACAGCAACAAGACCACGCCCCCTTTTTTCGCATATTCTTGTGGGCGGAGGTTAGTCTGTTCTACTGTTCTACTGACGTAATTAATGAAGGAAGTACCAGGATGTAGTCCTAATCGGCCGTTCCCTGTAGGCTTTGAAAGGGAACTTCTGTTATATAAAATATCTGGCTTGGCATTGAACTTTGAGCTTTATAATTTTACAGGTATTATTTATGCTCTAACAGCAACATTAAACACTAACTAAAGTTTGAACAATGGGATCACGAAGAACGGTACCTTTAAACGCTCTCCTACTTGTAGCTTTGGATAAAAGCGTCAGCTGCTAAATGAGACATAACTGATTGGGTTCTGCAGTCTTTTGTCTCATTGTGCTGCTTGAGTCCATAGTTGAATTATCCTTTCCCAATAAAGCATGCACCGAATACTTATCTTATCATACTTTATCATATTTTAGTACTTTAAAGGTCCCGTTCTTCGTGATCCCATTGTTCAAACTTTAGTTAGTGTGTAATGTTGCTGTTAGAGCATAAATAATACCTGTAAAATTATAAAGCTCAAAGTTCAATGCCAAGCGAGATATTTTATTTAACAGAAGTTCCCTTTCAAAGCCTACAGCGAACGGCCGATTAGGACTACATCCCTCTACTTCCTTCATTAATTACGTCACTCGAACACTGAGCGCATGCATCTCTGGTAAGAGGCGTGACCTTACCGGGCAACGTGCGCTAAGCTGCTGTCGAATCACAACACGGGAACCGCTGGCACAATCAGAACTCGTTACGTATTTCTGAAGGAGGGACTTCATAGAACAAGGAACTCATCAGCCGTTTTTAGGACAGTGAGAACAGCGGTGTACAGATGAGTAAACTGTGTGAAAAATACTGTGTTTTTTTACACGTGAAACATGAACACATGTTATATTGCACACTGTAAACACAATCAAAGCTTCAAAAAAAACACGAAGAACGGGACCTTTAATTCATTACCACTATGTCCTAAACTTTAAAGGACAACTCCGGTGAAAAATGTACCTAGGGGTAATTAACACATGGTTACCGAGTAGATCGTTCTCTGGGATGTTTTCATGAAAATCGAATGTAGTGAGTTCTATCTCTAAAAACAGATTAGCTTATAACGCTAGTATATGGGGCATAGAATAAGCCAAATTAAATCGCTAGTTAATACCACTAACAAGGCTGAAAATAGCCTCACACTAACACGGGAGCATAATGAGGGTCCCTACATGCAAACCGAAGCATTGAGAACGTTGTAAGTGTACAAACAGTTTATTAAGAAGATACTTTATAAAGACAGTACATTACGCGTATACAGACAGGAGCCATCTTGGAAAACAGTCTCGACAAGTCGAGATAGAGCAACCATTGACTGCCATAGTAGGGAAAAAAATACTATGGTAGTCAATGGTTGTCATCTGCTTTGTTACAAACATTATTCTAAATATCTTCTTTTGTGTTCAGCAGAACAAAGAAACTCATACAGGTTTGGAACTAGTGTTGTCACGATACTGGAATTTCTAACTTCGATACGATACCTAAAAAAGTATCGATATTTGATACCATTTTCGATACCACAGGGGGGAAAACGCTTTTCAAATAGATATTTTTAATATAATTTAGTTTTTTGTCCGTCTATTGAAAGTCTAAGCAATTAAAAAATCTAATTTCTTCAGAAGAGATCACTTTATATGATAAAGCTTTTTGAGCTATGAGATGAGCTTTTCTCTCATATATAAACGTTGATCAATTACCATTACAATTATCTCACAAATATTTGCTAACTAATTTTGTTGCAATAGCTTACATAAAGCACAAGGAAGCTTGATTTCAAATCGAATTTAAAAAGACGAGTAAACAGTAATAAAATAAGAACAAATAAACAAATTACAAACAATAGCACAAATAAATTAGACTGTAGGTCTAACAGTATTCAGGTAAGAAACTGAATTTAAAAACAAAACAAAGTAATCAAATTTAAAATAACATTGGATAATCTTTATTGTAAAAAATGTAATACAGATGAATCCATTAGAGTTACAGAAGTTAATCAGTCAAGAGCAGCAAGTGATCGTTTGTCCTTTTGTAGTGTGAATAACAAATAACTGCTGTCCCTTTAAGTCCCGACGCACGCATGGATCCCAAACACTGTTCCTGCTACACATTCTTCCTGAACTGTTTACGACTGTGTTTATGTTAATACTCACCAAGATGGGCATTGAGACATTTTTTGAGTGTATTTGAGCATTAATAAGCTGGAAAAAGGGGCTCATTTTTGCACTTGTATGTCAGAGGCGGCTTTATTACGGTATGTGTGTGCGCGCTTCAGATGCGAGCGAGTAGATGTGCAATCCCGCGCAAAATTCAGACCGGTCACACCAACACTAAGACGCTGTCCGTGTTCAGAGGGTTAACCGGACTGAATGAGAGGAGCCGGGTGCGTATCAACTCGCTGTCGGTCGGAGAGGAGAGCGCAGCTGATATCAATACTGTTGAAAAGGAGTATCGTATCTTTTCAGATATTTCAGTATCAATACATATCGAAATATCAATATTTTTGACAACACTAATTGGAACAACTTGAGAGTGAGTAAATGATGACAGGATTTTTATTTTTGGGTGAACTATCCCTTTAAGCACACAGACGGAAGCAGGATTATTAGGCTGCTGGCCAGAGGAGAACTGGCACGCCTGGTTTCTCCCAAGGTTTATTTCTCCATTATGTCCCCTGATGGAGTTTTGGTTCCTTGCCACTGTCGCCTTTGGCTTTGGTTTGCTCAGTTGGGGACACTAAATATTCAACTATATCACTGATCAGCTCATTTCAATTATCATAAAGTCATAATTAAGAGATAAAATGTTGAAAGTATGATTTTAAAAGTCATAATAGGGAGATAAAAAAAGTAAAAATGATGAGATGACTTAAAAAAATCTAAATTATGAGATAAAAAGCTGAAATTAGATTTTTAAAGTCTAAATTAAGACCAAAACACACACTAAGACATTTAAGAGATAAAATCGTGCGTGTTCTTTATTAATTTTTTTAACGCGCTTTTAATTTTTTGATTCACACTTACAATAATAATATTTACATTATTGTTTTCATTTTGTGCAATATATTTTTTACATTTTGGAATCAGTTTTTACAACAGAAATGAATCAATCAAAAACGAACTTTGTAAACAACCAGTTAAATAACCCTCAGTTATTTGAATTAGTTTGGAGCTTATTATATTATTCTGATATTATTCCCTATATTATATATCGTAATTCTATATTTTCTTAATATTAGTTATGTTTTATTATATTTTGGAAAGTTACTTTGCACTCTAAGTTATTTAACCTATAGAGACTTTTATTTTGAAAGGCGTCTTGCCGGAAAGTCAAACAGATCGCTCGTGCAGACGCGCACAGAGAGAGCTCGCACACGGAAGATAAAAACACTTGACGGAGATACGGAACCATGCGGTCACGGAGATATGTTTATTAAGGACACTTTTAAGTGGATTTAAGCATTTAGATGCTGTTTGTTGTTTTCATTTTGCAGTATTTTTTGTTTGTTTTGTTTTGCACCTGGTTGAAAAGGAGTACAAGGTATTAATTTATATTTAAGCACTTATGTATATATATAATATCTTGTCTTAATGATTGTTTTATGTGTTTGTTTGATTTAAGAGTAATTTTATGTTTTTAGTATAAATGTTAGTATTAATTTCTAAATTTGTTGCTATAGTCAATTGTTTTGATTCATTTATATGAACGTGTATTATTTTCAAATTGCAACAATTGTTTATTTATCTTTTCTAGCTCTTACGTTGTTGTAAAGTCAACAAGGAAATAAAGAGACAAAGGACAGTACAACATCAGTGCATGAGCAAATTTATTTATTCAATTCAACCGGGCTGTAACAGTAAGAGCTTACTTCCATTGATTCCATTTGCTGCCATAAATGATGACAGACCAAGGATCCAAGTCATGCACTCCTGTAAAAGAAATGGAAGCTTTAAAAATCCTACCTTCTCAAGACAGAGATACAGACGATGAGATGGAAGATCATTCTGATGGTGTAAAGACAGCTGAGGTACGTCACTCTGTTCGCAAACGAATTCCAACAGAAAAGATGATTGCATATCAAAAAGAGGAGTCACAAAAGGCAGAGAGAAAGCTTACACAGGCATATGAAAAATGGAAAGCTGAGGCTAGAAAGGCAAGAGGGCAGCTGAAAACAGACATTTCTGAGAGTCAACTAGCAACACTTGCAGACACATTGGAAAATGAAAGAGACCGTGTGATGGAAGCGTACATGAAGGTTCGAAGTTATGTTGCTCCGTCTGCTGACACAAGGAGACGAATTGATGCATGCGATGCTGTGACAAAGGACATTGTAAAAATTGCTTATGAGAGGATTTCAGGTGTTGATGGAGACTTCGACAGTGAACAAGTAAAAGAACGTCTTTGTGAATTGCTTGATCGAGATTATGCTCGCTCTGTCTATGGTTCTACAGTCTCACGTGTCAGCTCCAAGTCGAGTACACCCCTGAGTCAACCTTCATTGAACTCCATCTTGATGGCTAAACGGATAGAGGCAGCAGCAGAGCTTGCAGCAAAGGAAGCAGAATATGTAACGATAATGGAGGAAAAGGAACAAAGAGAAAGAATACAACTTCTAGAAGAGAAGAAAAGGAGAGAACTTGATGCTGAAATGATGGAGTTAGAAAGATTACAAGCAGTAAAGGAGGTTAGAGCAGCTAGAGCAAGACTAGAAGTGTATGATAAGGAAGAAACCATTTCCTCTGCTAACCAGAACACTAGGCTACAGCAACATGTGAGCATTCCTATACAAGAACCTGTGTATTCACCCTCAATTAAGCCAACAATCAATGAGAAGTTGTTGCCGCCTCCCAATACTGACGTGTCTTACCTTGCGCAGGCTGTTCAAGACAGTATAACACTGAACAGACTTCCTATGCCAGAGCCAACAGTCTTCAGTGGTGACCCCATTCACTTTATTGAGTGGAAAGCTTCATTCCAATCGCTTATCGACAGAAGACATGTCTCCTCAGCAGATAAGTTATACTACTTGAAGAAGTATGTCACTGGTTCTGCTCGGAAAACTCTAGAAGGCATCTTCTACAGAACTGATGAGGAAGCTTACAAGGATGCATGGAAAAGACTTCAGGATCGTTATGGACAGCCATTCATTATACAAAGAGCATTCAGAGAGAAACTCACAAGCTGGCCTAGAATCCAGCCCAAGGACGCTGAAGGACTCAGAAATTTCTCAGATTTCCTGAATGCATGTGAAGACGCTATGCCTCATGTTAAGGGACTGGAAATATTGAATGACTGCGAGGAGAACAGGAAACTGGTCAGCAAACTCCCTGATTGGGCGGCTGCCCGATGGAATCGTCAAGCTACGCAAACACTGAGTGAGACTCAAGATTTCCCAACCTTCCATGACTTCGCCAGCTTCATGTCAGTTGAGGCTGAGGTAGCCTGCAACCCAGTCACTTCCTTCTATGCTCTTCACGCCTCTGAAGCTAATAAGGAGAGATATAACCTCAAGGTTAGTAAGAACAAAGCTAATGTCTTCCACACAAAGATTGTCACACAGCATGAGAATCCGAAGCCAACTAGTAAGGTCTTCAAACCTTGTCTGTTCTGTCAAAGCAGTGAACATCAAATTCATGATTGCTTTAAATTCTCTGCAAAGTCTCTTGAAGAGCGGAGACAGTTCATAAAGGACACAAAGCTGTGCTATGGATGTTTGAAGCCCGGACACAGTGCCAGAGACTGTCGTTTCAGACATACCTGCAATACCTGTAAAAGAAGACATCCTACCTACTTGCACGATGATAGCTTCGTAAGAAAGGTGAAGTCCTCCCCTGTTCATAGCCCAGAGAACGCACACGAAAGGGTTGAGACAACGTCTTTAAGTGTAGAATCTGGATGCACGTCTGCTAACACCTCAATGATTGTGCCAGTGTGGTTGTCCTCACAAAACGACCCAGACTCTGAGAAACTTGTCTACGCTCTGTTAGACACACAAAGTGATACTGTCTTCATTGAATATGCAGTAAGTCAAAGTCTAAAGGTTGACTCATGTCCAGTGACACTTAAGCTCACTACTATGGTTGGAAGAGATTCTTTGATATCAAGTGAAAGAGTTTCTGGTCTTAGAGTTAGAGGCTTTAATTCCACAGTAGTTCTAGACCTTCCCCCCGCATACACTAAGGAATGTATCCCTGTGGACCGTGCACACATCCCTACCAGTGAAACTGCCAGGCGTTGGAAACATCTTGCTACTCTGACAGACAGAATTCTTCCGCTTCAAGACTGTGAAGTGGGTCTTCTCATAGGATATAATTGTTCCAGAGCTTTAGCACCCAGAGAAGTGATTCTTGGAGCAGACAACGAGCCATATGCTGTTTGTACGGATCTCGGATGGAGCATCGTGGGCCCTTCCTTGATACATCATGAGTCACAAAGTGGGGTTAGCATGTGCCACAGAGTATCCATTAAGGAGATTCCTTCTGTAATGCCAGCTGATGTGATCAAGGTGCTGGAGTCAGATTTCAAGGATACTAAAGAAAACACAAGAGTGGTGTCTCAAGAGGACATTATGTTCTTGAATAAACTGGAAGAAAGCATTAGAATGAACAAAGACAGCCACTTGGAAATGCCCCTTCCATTCAAAAAAAGACCCTATCTTCCAGATAATGAGTCTCTTGCTGCCATGAGACTTCAACATCTAAAGCGGAGATTAATAAAGGACCTGGAGTACAGAGAACGTTATGTGAAGTTCATGGAAGAAGTAATAGAGCACGGTGAAGCTGAAGGAGTCACTGATAAAGGAAAGGAAGGAGAAAAATGGTACATCCCTCATCACGGGGTGTATCACGCGAAGAAGCCAGGGAAATTACGTGTAGTCTTTGACTGCTCTGCCAGATACAAGGGAACCAGCTTGAACGATCATCTTCTCACAGGCCCTGACCTGATGAACAGCCTGACTGGCATTCTTTTACGGTTCCGACAGTATCCAGTGGCCTTGATATGTGATATTGAGAGGATGTTCCACCAGTTCTATGTTAACGAAGCAGATCGGGATTATTTACGATTTCTCTGGTGGAGAAAGGGAGATTTTGACTCAAAGCCTCAAACGTTCCGCATGAGAGTACATCTGTTTGGTGCCTCGTCGTCCCCTGGGTGCGCCAACTACGGACTAAAGCATCTTGCAAGAGAAGGTGAACATCTTTATCCCCTAGGTTCACAATTCATTATGCGAGACTTCTACATGGATGATGGAGTCACCAGCGTCGAAAGTGCAGAGAAGGCTATCCAGATGGCCCTAGAAGCTCGCCAGGTTTGTGCACTTGGAGGTTTAAGGTTGCATAAGTTTGTGTCCAATGACAAGACAGTTTTGGAGAACATACCATCCTCTGAATGTGCTGTTGACATTACATCTGTCAATCTTTCCCTCACTGACCAGCCTTTGGAAAGAGCCTTGGGCATTTACTGGCATCTGGAACACGATAACTTCAGATTTCGTGTAAACCTAAGGGACCAGCCAGCAACCCGTAGAAGCATACTGTCTACAGTGGCCTCATTGTTTGACCCCCTAGGATTTCTTGCGCCATTCTTACTCAAAGGAAAGGCTATTCTTCAAGAAATGTGCAGAAAGGGCATGGGCTGGGATGATCCTTTACCAGATGGTTTGCAGCCAAGGTGGGAGCATTGGAAGGCTGATCTGGCTAACTTGGAGAAGATCGAGGTGCCTCGTTGTATTGTGCCTGCTGAGTTTGGGATAATCACAAGGAGAGAGATTCATCACTTCTCAGATGCAAGCACAAAGGGATATGGCCAGTGCTCATACCTTAGGCTCGAGAACGAACAAGGTGACGTCCATTGTGCTTTACTCATGGCGAAATCTCGAGTAGCCCCACTTAAGGTCACAACTATCCCTCGGTTAGAGTTGACCGCTGCGGTTGTGTCAGTTGCAGTTAATGATCTGTTAAAGGAAGAAATTAACCTTGCAGATGCAGAGGCATATTTCTGGACTGACTCTCAAGTGGTGTTAGGCTACATAAACAACGAAGCTCGCCGCTTCCACACGTTCGTCGCAAATCGTGTTCAGAGAATTCATCACAGTACAACTCCTCAACAGTGGCGATACATCCCCTCGGAAGAGAATCCAGCCGACTATGCATCACGAGGTATGAGTGTCAATGATCTTGTCACGTCCAGCTGGTTCAGAGGACCAAACGTTTTGTGGGAAAGGCAAATACCTCTACCTGTGGATGTTAACACACAACTTCCAATTGGAGACCCAGAGGTCAAGAAGGCTCAGTCACTGAACACGCAAACAGTACAATATTCCTGCTTATCCAAATGTCTCACAAGGTTGTCCTCATGGTCCAAAGTTATACAAGCAGTTGCACGTCTTCTTCGTCGAGTTAGGAAGGACAAGTCAAGTGACCACAGTACAGTGGCAGAACGTGAGGATGCTAAGCGCATCATCATCAAGGACTTACAAAGTCAGATGTATGCAGAAGAGATAGCCTTACTCCGTAAGGGCATGCAACTCCCACGCAGCAACAGGCTATACAATCTAGATGCCTTTGTCGACCACGACGGATTGCTCAAGGTGGGAGGAAGGCTTTGCTATTCTTCTGTCCCTAACTCCATTAAACATCCAGTGATAATTCCAAAGGGACACCATCTTACGAAACTTCTGATCGCTGATTGTCATGAAAAAACTGAACATCAAGGAAAAGGCATGACTATAAATGAGATCAGATCAAGAGGAATTTGGATAACAGGAGTAAATAGGACTGTAGCCTCCGTTGTACGAGAGTGTGTGAAATGTCGCAAACTTCGCAGACCCACAGAAGAGCAAAAAATGGCTAACCTACCCTCAGAGCGTATAGATCCATCCCCTCCATTCACATACTGCGGAATGGATGTTTTTGGTCCATTCATCACCAGACAAGGTCGTAAATCATGCAAGAGGTATGGACTTCTCTTTACCTGTTTCTGTTGCAGAGCCATCCATATTGAGATGCTGGATGACATGTCCACGGACGCCTTTATCAACGGCCTGCGTTGTTTCATCGCTATCAGAGGAGCAGTTCGTCAAATAAAGTGCGACCAAGGCAGTAATTTCATTGGAGCCAAGAATGAGTTTGCTAAGGCCATGAAAGAGATTGACACCAATCGTCTGGTAACGTTCTTAGCAGAAAAACAATGTGACTTTGTCTTCAACGCACCTCATTCAAGTCACACTGGAGGAGTTTGGGAAAGACAGATTAGAACGGTTCGAAATGTTCTTAATTCCACTTTGTCCTTATCTACTGGAAGGCTAGATGATTCTTCCCTTCGGACCTTCTTCTTCGAAGCTATGGCAATTGTAAATAGCCGACCACTCACAGTAGATAATCTGAATGATCCTAAAAGTCCTGAACCCCTTACCCCAAATCACCTGCTCACTCTAAAAACTACCCAAGCTCTACCACCCCCTGGCAAGTTCATCAGAGAAGACATGTATGCTCGCAAGAGATGGCGCCATGTCCAATACTTAGCTGAGCAATTTTGGGGCCGTTGGCAGAAGGAGTATGTGTCTAATATTGCAACAAGACAATGCTGGCTTACACCAAGAAGGAACATGCAAGTTGGAGATATAGTCTTGGAGAAGGCAGACGATCTGCCCAGGAATGAGTGGCGCTTGGCAGAAGTTATTGAGACTGTCGTTGACAAGGATGGTTTGGTAAGAAGAGTGAAGATACGTTTCGGAGACAGGAAACTGGGGAAGGATGGTAAACGTCTGAACAAACCATCAATGGTTGAGCGCCCAGTGCAGAAGCTGGTCCTGCTGCAGGAGGCAGCCTGAACTTCCTGACATATCCTTTGATCTATGCAGTCCATATAGAATATTTTTCAGGTTTACCTTTGCATCTAGCTTGAAATCGGTAATTTATTTTAGAAATCATTTGTGATTTAAAGTTTGAGTTTTGAAGTCACTCATGATTTGGTGGGAGTGTAAACAACCAGTTAAATAACCCTCAGTTATTTGAATTAGTTTGGAGCTTATTATATTATTCTGATATTATTCCCTATATTATATATCGTAATTCTATATTTTCTTAATATTAGTTATGTTTTATTATATTTTGGAAAGTTACTTTGCACTCTAAGTTATTTAACCTATAGAGACTTTTATTTTGAAAGGCGTCTTGCCGGAAAGTCAAACAGATCGCTCGTGCAGACGCGCACAGAGAGAGCTCGCACACGGAAGATAAAAACACTTGACGGAGATACGGAACCATGCGGTCACGGAGATATGTTTATTAAGGACACTTTTAAGTGGATTTAAGCATTTAGATGCTGTTTGTTGTTTTCATTTTGCAGTATTTTTTGTTTGTTTTGTTTTGCACCTGGTTGAAAAGGAGTACAAGGTATTAATTTATATTTAAGCACTTATGTATATATATAATATCTTGTCTTAATGATTGTTTTATGTGTTTGTTTGATTTAAGAGTAATTTTATGTTTTTAGTATAAATGTTAGTATTAATTTCTAAATTTGTTGCTATAGTCAATTGTTTTGATTCATTTATATGAACGTGTATTATTTTCAAATTGCAACAATTGTTTATTTATCTTTTCTAGCTCTTACGTTGTTGTAAAGTCAACAAGGAAATAAAGAGACAAAGGACAGTACAACATCAGTGCATGAGCAAATTTATTTATTCAATTCAACCGGGCTGTAACAAACTTTAGCTTTTCATCTAAAACAAAACTCATTTCCTCTCATCACTGTAAAGCTGCTTTGAAGCGTCTGTGTGTGAAGAGAGCTGGAGAAATACAGCTGACTTGACTTTAAGAGCTGCATGAATCCAATATATTGTCACATGCACATTTTCTTTCTCAACGGTTTACTCCACTTAAGACATAACTGACTTTGTTTAATGTGAATACTCACCAAGACGGGTATGTTGACAGTTTTGTGTATTTGGCCATATTAGCTGCGGAAGAGAACTGAAATCGAGATTACACGCGCGGTCCGATAGGCAGCTTTCTGTGTGCTGTGTGCTTAATTTTACCTGATAACATTAAGCATGTCACACGCATGTAACAGTCATGTGGCCAGTCTACACTCTGCGGTCTGCGTTGACCTGAAACTCTGACTTTTTGGAGTATTAAAATTACGCAGTTACCACAAGCTGGTGGGATATGCATATCACAATGTGTACATGTGTGATACATATTTCGATGTATCATGCAGCCCTACTTCCCCAATTCTGAGACACACCCATCCCATAGAGAGACAAAATGAGCCAATTAAATGACTGAAGCACTAACTTGCAGTGCACATCCTCTGGCCACAGCTTCATCCGCATTCAACGTCATGCTCAGCTCCTTTCCGAAAAATTTGCTGATTTTGTCTTTGATGGCTGGAATCCTGGAGGCGCCGCCAACGATCTCCACTGCATAGATGTCCTCTTTTTTCAGTCCTGGTTGGAGGAGGAAAAAAAAACATTAACCCTCTCAAGTTGGCGGTCGCGCTGGTGTTTTGCTTTTTGCTAAATAAAGAAAACACACAATATGCGATCTGTGTATTGTTTTATGTGAACGAGTAGGCTCAATGGTTCTCACATCAGTTTGAAGCAAAAACTCAATGAAAATACACCATGGAGTCAAAAGTCTTGTGAACACATATCTATTGTGTGTTTTGAGGCCTTAATTTTAAAACAAATCTTTTAGTTTTTTCAAAAATCATACATAAAGAATAAAGAAAATAAATTTTTCTCTCAAAAATACAAGCATGTACATACATTAATGTGTTTATAAGCAACTGGAAAAAACTGGACAAATGTAAGAGCATGTCAACACAAATGTAAGGCCCCAAAACAGCTCAGACTCCAGAGGGTTAACAATCCGTAACGGGCGGGCGGAAAAGCCACAGTGCAAGAAGAAAAAGCGTTTGTACTCACTGGTCTGCTCCATGATGCTGCGCAGAGGACCCTCCACCTTGGTCAACAGCCCTGCACAGAGCTCCTCAAACTTGACCCTGGAACAGAAGAGTCATCAAGATATTATTAGACGTGGTATTTTAACAAATTAACCTCACATTTCCCCTTCACTGCTCTGTGCCTAATTTACTCCGCTGACATCGTGCACCCGATTTAGCTCCTGGCATTGCCTGTGGATACTAACCTGTTGAGTGTGCCGCTGACATCGATGTCATTCATGAAGCATTCAATGTTGAGCGGCAAGTCCGAGGCGTTGGCACTCATGAGCTTTTTCAGTTTCTCGCACTCCTGGTAGAGTCGCACCAGAGCGCGGGGCTTCGATCGCACGTCCAGCTTGTACTTCTGAGCAAACTCCTCACAGAAGTACTTGACCAGCACCTCATCAAAGTCTTTACCGCCCAGCTCAGGGTCAAACGCAGAACCCAGGACCTACATTAATCAGGTATTACAGGGGCAAACAAAACTATTAGTGCTGTACAAAACTCTAGACTTTGAAAACGATTTCAGAAGAGGCACTCACACAGCATGTGCAATTATTTTGACTTGACGTCATCTTAAAGGGGTGATGAACTGAGAAATCAACTTTCCCTTGAGCTTTTGATATATAAAAGGTCATGGTGATATAAGAATATCCTGTACGTTTCAGAGCTGAAAACTCCCTTGTTACTCAAAGAAAAGCTTTTATGACACAAGGCCCAGAAAACGAGAGCTCTCAGAATGTGCGGATCTCTTGCGTAACAGGACCTAGACGCCGCCTCTACAGATAAATATGCTTATGTAGCCCCGCCCACCGACTCGTGAGCTAAGGATCGTCCCTGCATTAGCTTCTGAACACACACTTATGTTAGTAGGCTAAAACATGTTTTTTTATATGTGTTAGTTTTGCATAACATTACAGATTGTTTGAAATCTATTGATTACGGGACTTGACAGTGATCGGACTTGTAACGTTATGGGCCAGGCGCGAGTGAGTGTGTGTGTGTGTCTCCGCGTGTGTGTGTGTGTCTCCGCGCAAGTGTGTGAGTCCGCGTGAGTGAGTGTGTGTGTGTCCGCGTGAGTGAGTGTGTGTGTGTGTGTGTGTCCGCGTGAGTGAGTGTGTGTGTGTGTGTCCGCGCGAGTGAGTGTGTGTGTCCGCGCGAGTGAGTGAGTCTGTGTCCACGCGAGTGTGTCCGCGCGAGTGAGTGAGTCTGTGTCCACGCGAGTGTGTCCGCGAGAGTGAGCGAGTGAGTGTGTCCACGCGAGTGAGTGAGTGAGTGTGTGTGTGTCCACGCGAGTGAGTGAGTGTGTGTGTGTCCGTGCGAGTGAGTGAGTGAGTGAGTGTCCGTGCGAGTGAGTGAGTGAGTGAGTGAGTGAGTGTGTGTGTGTGTGTGTGTGTGTGTGTGTGTGTGTGAGTGAGTGAATGTGTGAGTAAGGGAGTCCGCGCGAGTGAGTGAGTGAGTATGTGTGTCCACACGAGTGAGTGAGTGAGTGTGTGTCCGCGCAAGTGAGTGAGTGTGTGTGTCCGCGCGAGTGAGTGAGTGTGTGTGTGTCCGCGCGAGTGAGTGAGTGTGTGTGTCTGTCCACACGAGCAAGTGTGTGTGTCCGCGCGAGCGTATGTGTCCGCATGAGTGAGTGAGTGTGTCCGCGCGAGTGAGTGTGTGTGTGTCCGCGCGAGTGAGTGTGTGTGTGTCCGCGCGAGTGAGTGTGTGTGTGTGTCCGCGCGAGTGAGTGTGTGTGTGTGTCCGCTTGAGTGAGTGAGTGTGTCCGCGCGAGTGAGTGTGTGTCCACGAGAGCGAGTGTGTGTCCACGAGAGCGAGTGTGTGTCCACGAGAGCGAGTGTGTGTCCACGAGAGCGAGTGTGTGTCCACGAGAGCGAGTGTGTGTGTGTGTGTGATTTAATTGTGTTTGTTTGATATTTTGCGAGTCCTCTGAGCATTTCCCCCAAACGATTCCTGGGACAGACGGAAGCTGAAGCTCATTAAATATACAAATTTTATCCAATCCTAGCCGAGGGCGTTTACTTCCAAGTGTTCAGTGTGGCACGCCCATCAAATCCTGTGTTTTTCAGAAAGCCTCAAAACCAAGGCAGAAAATAGCCTATTACTTATTCATTATGATGTTTTTGAATGTAAAAACCACACAAATGTCATAAGTTGACCTCAGACAACAGTATAAAAAAATTTAAAAAGCCAGTTCATGACACCTTTAAAGGGGACATATCATGAAAATCTGACTTTTACAAATAAATAAAAAAGAAATGTTGAGATTATTCTATTGAACCAAACCTGCCAATAGTGAACACACCCTTGGTTAATAATGATAACCCTGCTCTGATTATATACGTTGTGATCAGTTAAGAACTACCACTAAAATGTGTATTATAAAGTATGTGGAGCAAAAAAAAACCTTACCTTCAACTTCCCCTTGTTAAAGGCACACGCAGAGACCTGGTAACTAGCATGACCAATATCCACAAACACCACAGTCCTGGGCTTCTCCTCGGGAGCAGGCAGGTCCTGTTTGTAGATCCCATATGCCAGTGCAACTATAAATCAGTTAACACAATAAACTTTTAGAAGGAACAGTTCATCTAGACTCTCATTACTGTCACTCTTGATGGTTCAACTAAAATGAAAATTGTGTCATATTTAGCTGTTGTACCAACTAGGCCGAGGACAATCACAGATAGCTCTTGTCATTTAATATAACAAATGCCGAGTTCAGACTGCACGATTTTCAAACTCGTCGGATCACTGCATGACTATCTAGGCCAGCATTCAGTCACTGCTGTGTTCACACTGACCGATGGATCAGCGACAGGGGGTTTCACACTGCATGACTGTACAAGAGGAAGAATCGCCGACAGCTCTGTCCGCAAATTACTTTTCACAACAAAGCACACGCGAGAAGTGAGAAGCAAACGACGCGAGATCACACGTGCATCAGTCAGACAGGAGGTCTCGCGCGAGACTGGAATTGTTATTAAAAATATAGACTGCAGTGCAGAAACTTGTGGTCCAAATTGTCTTTGCGCTGATTTGCAGCAAAAGGGAGAAAAATAAAAAAGATTATGGTGGAGGAAATGGTTGGGGAGACACAGGGAGCAAGGATTGTGTCTGCAAAGAGAGTTGGAGGCACATAAATAATATTACATTGTGCTACTGTTGCGGCTGATCAAGCAAATGTTTGTGCTTCGTTTATATTTGATATAACTGTACATATATCTATTAAAATTAGGGTTGGGCGATGTCTCCTAAATTGGCAGCTGACGATGTTTACAGTAAAACATTGTGATGGACGATGATATCGTCGTTTTTTTTAATTAATACAAATATATAATTATTATCTGTATTTTACTATCTCTTTACATAAATACTATTTCCTACTTCAAAACTATATATAATTTCGTTATTTTACTAACCCAAATAATGACTCATCTGCGCTAGGTTGCACGTGAGGGAAAAAAGTAGCTTCCTTCCACTTAAGAAGAGTTGTGCACTTTTTATTTTAATAAATCTCTTTACATAAATGCTATTTTCTACTTCAAAACTATAATTTCGTTACTAACCCAGTGTTTTGTATGTTAATGTTGTTTTATGTGAATAATACCGAGTGAAGCACAAAGCTTTGTTTACAAAAGGAAATAAATTCGCAGCCATGAATGGATTCATGCCGAATGAGAGAGGCTGAGCCCAATTTAAGATTTGTCAGCTTTTTTATTCTGTTTTGCGACTTCTGTGAATTTTAACATTAGGCCTAACGTTAGTCCATTTTATCCCACATGGTCATCTCGTTTCTTTTCTCAAATCTTCACTCGCGTCGCACCCATTTTCGCAGGGAATTATAAACGTTTCTTCCTTTCGTTTGTTTATAAGTCTATTATACCCATTCACGTCCTTTACTGTGGGAAAGTAGAACAACACTGTAGGATGAGTAGGATACCTTACTTTTATTTAACACAGTTTGTGCTTGTTATTAGACTTCGTAAGGCGCGTCAAGTTTATTTGAATGGCGCATTTCACACACACAGGCCATTACTTCCGCCAAGTGAGGTCAAATACGAGCATGGTCATAGTGTATACGTAGATGCCTCATTAGCGCCTGCACGGATCAGTAGAATGAGGCATCTACGATCGATATATCTATGACCACGCTCATATTTGACCTCACTTAGCGGAAGTACTAGCTGAGCTCAGAGATGATCACGCTCGTCTGAAAAGAGGTAAAATAATAGCATAAATACTGCTGGGTTTCTCACAGAAACTGATGGTTTGGCTAGATAAGACCCTTATTCATCGTCTGGTGTCGTTTAAAGCCCTTTGAAGCTGCACTGAAACTGTCATTTGGACCTTGAACCGTTTGGAGTCCATTGAAGTCCATTATATGGAGGAAACCCCTGGAATGTTTAAATTAAATTATCAGCAAAAGTTTATTTAAAAGTGAACTAATCCTTTAAGTGTAATGCTGCGTTCACACCAAACGCGAATAGAGCGTCAGGAGTGAGTGATTTCAATGTTAAGTCAATGGAAAGGCGCGTTGACGCGCGTCTGGAGGTCCTGCGGCAATAGACGCGATTCCGCCTCGTTCGCACGAATGACGCAAATTGAGCGCCTTCCACGTTACATGCGAGTGGTGCTTTTTATGCATTCACGCGTTTGAAGCGAATTTGCGTCTGACGCCTGAGTTGAAAAACCTCAACTTTGGCGTCAATTCGCGCCGCGTTAACCAATCAGGAGCCTGCTCGCTGCTGTCACGTGGTGAAGTGACGTGATGAGCAACCCAGCATAATTAAAAAGTACTACTATTGTGTCACAAAATGTAGTTTTAAGACTTTTTCAGGTGGGAATGTAGTTCTGTGGTTTATTCTGTGGTTAATTTATAAAGAGAGCGCCTATTTAAAAAAATGTATCTTGCGTTTTTGGAGTTGTGAGATCCAGTGGATCAGCGGCGCTCAGCGCTCATTAACCCCGGTGTGAGCAGCCTTTCCTCGGCCAGTCTTTCAGCCGCCTGCCGCTGGCTCTGATGTCCTGTAGTGGATCTAACGGCTGATCTTTGCTCTCATGAATCTTTAATTTGTTGTCTGCCAAATCGGTTTGACTGAGGGCAAAGTTTCATAACTTTATTTTTAAGGATATTTAAACACACATGCAGTGAAGATAATGTAGGAGTTGGCTGGACCACATTTGTGTGGCTATTAATGTTTAATATATATTTTTAATGAAAATGAAAAGAGGCAGAGTGGTGTTTTATGAAATATTTCTCCTGGAGTGCCTTGAACGCGCATCTATTTCGCTTCAAACGCTCGATTTATACACACGTCCAATTCGAATGGATTAAAAATGTTCAAACGTCCAACTAGACGCGATTTTGACGCTCTATTCGTGCTTGGTGTGAACGCAGCATTACAACACCAGGCCGCTGGCGCTCTCTGCAGGCATTTGTTATAATACATAAAGTACATAAGATGGTTGTTTAGATTATGTTTATAAAATTATGTATTTTACCAGTGATGTTCTATAAAACCATATGATTACTTGCTTTTGATACTTTTTTTTAATAATATCATTGCCTTGTTATTACATATGTATTTTATATTTATTACCACCAAAAAATCTGATTACCAAAATAATCGTTAGTGACAGCCCTCATTTTTTTTACCTTTTGGGTGTCTGACAATAGCTATGTATCCATCCAACTATTTTTATGAACATTTTGGGATATCGCATCAAAAACCGCTGGATGGAAATACCAAGATGCGTATAAATTCTAAAAATGCTCGTTTGAGTCGGATACATTTATTTGATAAGAAAACATGCACATAAACTATGACGGAAACACATTTACCGAATAAATTCCTTGATGCACATCAAAAAAGTCATGTGACTTTGGATGTGACCATTATGTAGGTCAGGCATAATCGGAAGGGGAGTAAGCAATGACAGGTGGAGCATTGTTGGGTGAACTGAATCCATAACAAGTATCTCACCTGCTGTAGTGTCGTTCATGAGTCTGAGACAGTTAAGGCCTGTGATCTGTGCAGCATCCATGACTGATCTTCTCTCGGCATCAGTGAAGAAGCTGGGGACCTGTGCGAGAGCATGAGGGAAAACAAGACAACTTTAACTAGTCTGATTATTCACAATCATTACATACTAACTATAGACACAAACACACACACAGCAGTTATATCATCCTGGGACCCACGAATAGACTTTTGTCCACTGTAGTGGACGTTATATTTTAGGGAATTTCTCTGACATCATACATGTCACATGTCTCAGTCTGGATGTCCTGTAAAGAGCACATTCGGGGCTTTGCAGGGATACCAAATGTTTGGAGGTTTCACCAGGACAACAACTTCTTCTTGGTCTTTAAAAACGGCTGACATTAATGTTTAGCACTCTTATGGAAATATGATCATATTTTTTAATTATAATTTAAATCTGATTCATTTTCAAATTGTTTGTTATAAATCAACATCTCAGGAAAATGTTATGGGGTTTCTAATCAAAATATGACTTTCTGTTACAAAACAGGGCATTGATTTCAGAAATGACCACTGTAGAGACACCAGGACTCATGTTTATCAGGAGACACAACAAGTGACTAGGGAAATAAATTACATATCAATATTCCTATGAAATATTAGATATTATTATGAAAATGCTGCCAATTATTACTCCCATTATTACACTTCTTTTTTCATTACATGTTGCACCAAGAACACATTAATATGCAGATTAGATGCAGCGTATAGATACATTGTATTGAATGGGAAAATCCAAGTATGGCCATTTTACCCTCATATTTCATAAAGTAAAATGGTACATCAATGCATTCTGTTATATCTTTCACAAAATAGTTCAGAATCATCTTTAAACAAAGTTTGTTTTAAAATAAATCCTGAAACCTAAAAGTTGATTGGTGAACTAAAAATAAATCGATAAATTGTTTTTGCCTATACATTTCATGTCATTTTATTTTTTAAACAACTCAGTCCTGGTGTCAACTAGAGGCCATATCATAACATATTAATAAAATAACATTTTTCAAAAATGTTTTTTTTCCCCCTCAATTTGTTTCTTATGCTCTAAACAATGTAATGACATGGAAAAATACTAAATTCAAAACACTTTTTTTTTTCTGGGTCCCAGGAGGATATGATGGATGCACTTTTATGATAAATGGATGCACTTTTATGGACTTCAGAAACGAACCAACAATTCACTGCCATTATAAATTGTGTTCATCTGAAACAAGAATGCCATAAACACCTAGGATGACTTGAGGGAGAGTAAATCATGGGATCCTTTTCATATTTGGGTGAACTATCCCTTTAATAGCACAGACAGCAGCAGGAATATTAGGCTGCTGTCACTTTAAGAGCGAATGCACGGACCCAATATAAATAATACACATCTGTTTTCTCTCTCAATTGTTTATGTTCACGAAGCCTATGTGTGCTAGGACACTCACAGAGACGGGCAGAACTGAATTTGGAGTGTGTGTGCACAGAAAACAGCACACAAGTACCAAATTGAGTTCTCTTTCACGTCTTCTTGCGCTTGAATGCTTTAAAATCACTTGAACGTTTAAACTGACAGGAGTTGATAAACGTTCACTCGATGATGACTAAACTTTGCAATTAAACTGTGAATCACATGCGTTTCAAACCATGGTACCTGGTCCGCACGGATCAACTACGATCCCCATGACATTGCGGACGCGCACATCACGATATCTATGCTAAAACAACATATCGTGCAGCCCTTTCTTCTGCACCAATAGACACGGACAGTGACAGTACAGTGAGAATAAGTGATTATGCTATTCCAGTGAACTATATATTGAGTGTATTTAGAAATAGGTGTGTAAAAGAGAATATGCGTACAGAGATGACGCAGTCTGCCACGGGTTTCTTGAGTGCAGCTTCAGCGGTCTCTTTCAGTTTGGTCAGCAGCATTGCAGTGACCTGCTCAATGCCGAACACCTTCTCCTCCTCCATATACATGACCTGTGGGGACGGATAGCATGAAGCTCTGTGATACAGCAGCATCTGATTCACACGATAGAATATATCCTTTATCCCTCCCGTCTTACCTTAATGCCAGTGGTTCCAGTCGGCATCTGAGCGAGATCGAAGACCAGGCTGGACTTTGCCGCCTGGATGTAAGGGTCACTGAACGCCCTGCCATGGAATCGCTTAAAACCCTGCACGGTGTTCTTGCAGTGTGTGACCACCTTGTTGAGAGAGGAGAAATTATAATTACAACTTCTATCCATGCATTGTGTTATCCTGCTTATTCAAGCTAAACGTTTACCTGGCTTTTGGCGGCTGCCCCAATCGAACGATTCCGAGGACCGAATGATATAATTGACCTGAAAAGAGCACATCATTAGATACTTCACTACATAGGGCTTGACTAACTCTTTTTGCTCAGCAGCCACTGTGGCTAGTGGTTTTCCAAATCTACTAGATTGCCACAATTTTGACATCAATACCATCGGGAAAAACTGCCATATAGATATTTATAATGTTCTCTCAATTTGATTATTAGGCTGCTGTCACTTTAAGACCTAATGCACGGATCCATTACACTGTTACACATGCGTTTTCTATCGCAACTGTTTACGTGAATACTCACTAAGTATTTTGTGTGTGATATTGACCGTTTAAGTGCAATAAGCAGCGAAAGACTCAATTTAGTTCTGAGAGGCGGCTTTATGTGGCGCACTTTGGGTGTTTGAGCACAAAAAAAATGAGGGAATGAATAAAATTATGCGCAATCCCACACCGAAATTCAAGCCCTGTAACAGCAACAATATTCATCTGGAGCAAATTAAGCGAGTGTTGAGGGGAGGAGGGTGTGTGTGTATCACTCACTGTCAGAGAGAGAGAGACTCTGGTATCATGTGTCTGTTCTGAGGAAAATTAGTATTGAAGCGTTTCAGATATTTCAGTATCGATGTGTATCGAAAAATCAATATTTTTGACAACGCCACATGGCACTAAGTGTGTACTCACACTAGGCATGGTTGATGGAGGAATTTACATCTTTACTCGTAAACGACAATTCATGTTCATCAATATTTATTTATTTATGATTTAATGCCATATCAGCAACAATGGCTATATTCATGCATGGGCGTCGGAACCATTGTTTGTGGGTGGGACAAGACCCACCCACTTTTTACGATCAATGATATTGGACCCACTCACTTTTATCGTCTCTAACATTCAGCACGTCTGTTTACCCACCCCTAATCGATAAACACTTATTATTAAACAAATGTTAGACGCTTTATTTCCACTTTTCTAATATTTTCGTAATTTTTATTGAAAATAAATGCCTTTCCGATCTGGTATGTGATGGGAAAAGGGAGAAGATTGAACGTGGCGAAAGGCGGATTCGAACCGCGGGTCAACTTGTGTCAAAACTAGATGCCGTACGTCTTACCCCTACACTACTGTGGCTCTCAATGACACAGCGATTCCCGTAATTTTGTCTTTCCGAACTATTCGCTTGGCAAGCAAAGTGGTATATTTGTACTTATTGGCATCTACTCCAGTAAAAAAAATTCTGAGGACCCACCCACATTTTTTTTGCTTCCGACGCCCATGTATTCATGGAAATCAACAGTATCACTTCAAATGTTATCACTTCTAAAATTACTCCAGGAGAAACCTTTTTAAAAATGTCCATTAATGTGTTTTCTGAACAAAACCGTTCTCTAATATTATTTAAAAAAGGACATTCTATTAAAATGTGTTTTACACTCGTGAAATTCTTACACAGATCACAAACCGGTTTCTCTTCCCCGTTCAATAAATATGAATGAGCGAGTCTTGAATGTCCAATTCGGCATCTCGTATACACAACCTGGTCATATCTATTTTCAAAATAATAACGCCTTGATTCAAAACTGGATTCATATAATTTGTTATTTACACATTTGTTCCATTCCATTTCTTGTAAATGTACAGGTTCAATATGGTTTAACGTCAGATGATGGTATTTTACATTGTCATTTCCAACTGAAGTGCTTCCTTTGCTGCTTTATCTGCTTGTTCATTACCAGTTAAACCCATATGGCCTGGTATCCAACAAAAAACAATATTAACATTGTTTCTTTAAAGAGTCCACTTTTCCTATTATGCTGGTAATTATAGGATCATGTCCATCAATAAAGTGCGAACCAGGACCGTTATATAAACGTGATTTAATCGAAAAGTGTATCCAAATAGTAAAGGTTTGGTGTTTGCTGTCGTAATGATGACAGTAGCGCACAGCTGTTCTGTGCTTTGACGCGGCTAGCATTACAGGATTTATTTGAAACATTGTAATTAATACAGTACTTCTCAACTATAACTTTTTCTTTGTGTTTGTGATGTGAAGTCTGTTTGGCTTCATACGGTCAGAAGCAAAAAAAAAAAAAAGCACACACTCTTCATTACCCACCGTTGTACTGGTGAACCTGAGGGCGAGATCATATTTGTTTGTCTTGAGGTTGTTTGCTGGACATGACAAAGCTAACATAGCAAATCCAGAAACTAATGCGTCAAAAACATCAGTTTACTGTTGGAAAATTGTTGCGTTGCACCACAAGGATGTGGCCAGTGTAGACAGCATCACTGATTATAATGGGTTTTATCTGCTTTTGTCGTGTCATGTCATGCCACTCGTGTCTGGTGTAGACGTGTTGTTTTGTTTTTTGTCAAATTAAGTCACCTTAGCGCTTTATACGATTGAAATTGCTTCAAGGCAGCTTCACAATAATAAACAGGAAACAGTGTAACAGAAACACACGCAAGTCCGACACAAATGTTTAATGTCACGAATCTTACCATGTTTTTATCCAGCTAGTCGCTTTTATGAATTTTTCAGCACAATGTTTGTCTTTCTGTGGCTTTAATATAGTCTGTGTGCTTCATACAGAGATTAGTATAATATATTGTATATAGGAATGCACTGATATGAAAACTTGGGCCGATACCGATAATTTTTAATATTTGAAAGCCGATAATCGATATATTGGCCGATAAATCTAAAGCCAAACATTTTTGAGTAGAAAAACAAAAGTCTCACCATTAAATCCTTGTCCCAAAGCACACAATTACGATATTCTAATTATAATGTTATGTAGGCTATAAGACTTCACATGTTGCATTTAACTTTCATTATTGAAGTGATTACAATCATATTTCAAGCAATTTAAACCCATCATGGTGAACAGTGCGCATCTTAAGCGTCTCAGCTCAAGGAAATAATACATTATTTATCGGCTTTAATATATCTGACAAACGGGCTTATCGAGCCGATAACGATGACATTAAAAATGAACAGATATCGGCTGATACCGATATGGTGACCAATATATTGTGCATCCCTGACCCTGGAGCACAAAACCAGTCATGCGTCTCGGGTGTATCTGTGGCAATAGCTAACAATACATTTTATGGGTCAAAATGATCGATTTTTCTTTTACACCAAAATCATTAGGATATTAAGATCATGTTTATTTAAGATATTTTGTAAATTTACTACCGTAAATATATCCAAAATGTATTATTAGTAGTAATATGCATTGCTAAGGATGAGATGGGGGCGAGTAAATTATCAGGACATTTTCATTTTGAAGTCAATTTTCTCAATATTTAGATTTTTTTTTTTTTGCATCCTCAGATTCCAGATGTTTAAATGGTTGCGTCTCTGCCAAATCTATCTTCTAACAAACCATACATCAATGGAAAGCTTATTTATTTTGCTTCCAGATGATATATAAATCTCAATTTCAAAAATGGACCAATATGACTGGTTTTGTGGTCCACGGTGGCATATATAATTGTTTTTTCTTTATTGAAAAAGACAGTAAATGTGTGTGGTTCAGTACTGTTTTGTTTATTTTGTAATGGAGTTCACCAATATTACACTTGTTTTCATTTAGTATCCCTATCGGTTAATTAATCGGTTATCGGCCAATGCGGTCCCAACCCAGGTAACTAGCTAGTTATCATTATCGGTAAAATCGGTCGACAGTTTTTAAAGTGTGTACATTTTATTAGAGCATTTAATAATATAAAGTATAGTAAAAGCCTAAGATAACTATCAGTGGTGATAAATTGATTTATTTTACGCTCGCAATTCTGAGGGGAAAAAAGTCAGAATTGCGAGAAAAAGTCGCGATTATTTTTTTTAATTGCTTTATTCCGTGGAATATATAAATAAATAAATAAATAAATATAATATATAAATAAATAGTTCTGTAGTCGGTGTTAAAAAGAGAGACTGTCGGTTTTCCGAGCGGCCTTAAAAGTGCTAGAATGTTCCAGCGGCCGCCGGCGTGACGTCACAGCAGCAGCGCGAGCACGAGCACGCTGTAGCATTCAGCTAACCGACCCGTTCATCACTGCTCTCTCATCAAATAGACATATATATCCTCTAAACACCTAGGTATCATAATAGTCGGACGTGCAAAATAGATCGTCACAATATTAGCTGTCAGTTAAGGCAAGTGGAGCATGTGTCAACTCGTTTTACATCATTTAGATCCAAAGAAATGACATAATGAAAGAAAACACATGCGTCTCAGCGTGACATGTCAGAGAGAAATACACGCGGTCTCTAAATACAGTGGATAGTCAATATAAGCAGACTTACGGTGTGCATCGGTCGCTGTACTCGTTTGCAACGGTCTCTATTCCACCGGCGCGGGCGACAGCAACATAACAGCTCTGGAAGCCCACATCAAATCCCACCACTGACATCTTTACTGGAAATCACAAGCACAGCCCAGCTAAAACACTCAACACCAGCAGGGAGTGTCCTTTTAAAACATATATATGTATATATCAGTCACGGAGAGGTTTAATTCATAAAACACGGGGTTAACGCGATTTCATAGTTCCAGAATGTCCGTTGACTGAGTTGATGCAGACCGGCTGAAGGCTGAATGTAAATGGGTAAGCCGGAGTTCACGTCGAACTCAACGGTTTTATCGCGAGAGTTCGGGAGTTCTAGATGGCTCTGGAGCTTTCCTTACATGACGTAACCATGACGACAAGTCCAACCGAACGATGTTTTTTTTGTCAAGTCCACACAGAAACCGTTGATCATGTTATCATACTAAACAACTTTGGCAAAATAGTGATGCTTTTATTAATGATAATATCCAGCAAGGCATATCCATAACTTTTAAAGACATTATTTTTGGTCACTATGGTTACTTGTGACTATTAAAAACAACGCTTACTTTGTTATAAATGTAATGTATTTTCTTTGTATATCCACAAATGTAAATTCGCCAACAAACCTTTCCTTTCTTTCGTGTCTTTTTGAAAGAATTTAACATGTATCTTAACACTATTTCAAAGAAAGCTAGTAGAACGACTTCAATTTGTGATGGCTTTAATTTGTATACCCTAATTGATATCTTACCCTCGTGTTGTTATGTTTTTTTTCTCTTTTTTACCTTAATCTTTAACCATTTATTGTTAATATTTATTCTGATGACATTGAACATATTGATTATTGATACGTTGATACGTGTATTGTATACAAACCTGTACTCACTTAAAAAATGTTGGGTTAAAAATAACCCAACATTTTGTTAACTAACCCAACATATTTACCCAATATGTGTAACCCAACGCTTGGGTTAAAAAATAACCCTACGTTTTTTTACTGTGTATAGGCCTTTTATAAACATGTCTCTGTATCTTTTGCATCAATAATTAAACAAATTAAAAACGGAGCCAGTACAAGTATTATTTTTAAAAAGTATTTCTTTAGTTTTATTATTAATACAACATTTAAAGGGGGTTAACCAAGCAGTATTCCTATTAATATTTCCAATAATAGAGTTCCAAAACGTTTTTGAATCTATTATGAAAACAATGTTAACAAAGGTCTTCAATAGATTGTTAATTCATTAACAATTGTGCCCCGATGTTTAAGGTGTTTATAGTGGAATTTGATTGTTTTATGTCTTCTCTGATTTTTTTTTTTTTTTTTTTTAAGTCATTAACATGTTTAAAATGTTAGGCATTGATTTTCGGATCCCCAATTATTGTCACTTTTTGTGTTGCTCTGCTATGTTAGCTACATGTTCTGTCTTTAATAATAATAATCATATTTATAATAATTTATAAGTTATAGTAAATATTTTAAATGATTATAAACATTATTTAATATTTTTTATTATATTAAAACGAATGAAAAAATAATAATTTAGCAGTTTCAAATATATTTGCCGATTTTAATGAGAATACAATTTCAGAATTATTCTCTATTCACACGATTAAATAGTTGCTCTGATTTTTTTCAAGTAACGTTAGAATAAATAATAAATAATTAAAGAATAAAGAAGCTTTTGTGTATTTGGCCCTTAAACTTTTCGCGGTTTCCTCTATATTGACGAATTACATGCTGTACTCTAATTCACACGAATAGACCAATAAATGTACAAACAAACGAAACGGAATAAAATAGAAAGCTAAAGCCTCTCCTAAGCTTTAGATGGCACACTTTATTTTTTCATGCCTGCGACGAGCACACGATCGCTTTCAAAATGGCGACGCCCATGCATAGATTGATCGCTCGAAGACAAGCGTGAGTTATTTTACCCATTATACGATTGTGAGGTTCTAAATTACATTTGTAAAGTGTTCACTGCATTTTGTTTATCTCATTAGTCGTCTGTTTGAGTTTTTGCTGTTTCAACACAGGCTAAACTATGTTTATGCGGCTTCTCATTTCCACAGGGAGGCAAACAAACAACACGTTCGCTGTCAGAAATGTCTGGAATATGGACACTGGTCCTACGAATGCACTGGGAAAAGAAAGTATCTATATAGACCTTCCAGGACAACAGAGTTAAAAAAGAAGCTCAAAGACAAGGAGAACAATCCTTCAGATGATTTGGGGTGAGAAACGCAGCACACTCACAGTCGTGTGTAGTGATATTGAATGACTGATTACTAGTTTACTCATTTTAACATCTTAGGATAGAAACTCGCTTGTACAGAGATTTCAAGTTCAGTAAATTCGTGTAGTTCTATGTTAAACAGATAGTTCACCCAAACATGAATATTCTCGCATTAATTATTCACCGTCATGTCCAAACCTGTAAGACTTTCGTTCATCTTCGGAACACAAATTAAGATATTTTTGATGAAATCTGAGAGATTTCTGTCCCTCCATTGACAGCCACGCAACTACCACTTTGATGCTTCACAAAGTTAATAAAGAGATCGTAAAGCTAATCCATATGAATTCAGCGGTTTAGTCAATTTTCTAAAAAGAGACTCTAAATGCTTTATATGATGAACCGATTTAATTTAGGCTTTTATTAACATATAAACATTCATCAACACACCAGTTGTGGTAAACAGACGTTTGAGCTTCTCTAGAACCAATGAGGTTCATTCTCGTGTTACGCAGCACGTTTGAGCTTCTCTAGAACCAATGAGGTTCATTCTCGTGTTACGCAGCACGTTTGAGCTTCTCTAGAACCAATGAGGTTCATTCTCGTGTTACGCAGCACGTTTGAGCTTCAGTGAGAACCAATGAGGTTCATTCTCGTGTTACGCAGCACGTTTGAGCTTCAGAGAGAACCAATGAGGTTCATTCTCGTGTTACGCAGAGCGTTTGAGCTTCAGTGAGAACCAATGAGGTTCATTCTTGTGTTACGCATCACGTTTGAGCTTCTTTAGAACCAATGAGGTTCATTCTCGTGTTACGCAGCACGTTTGAGCTTCTTTAGAACCAATGAGGTTCATTCTTGTGTTACGCAGCACGTTTGAGCTTCTTTAGAACCAATGAGGTTCATTCTCGTGTTACGCAGCACGTTTGAGCTTCAGTGAGAACCAATGAGGTTCATTCTTGTGTTACGCAGCACGTTTGAGCTTCAGTGAGAACCAATGAGGTTCATTCTTGTGTTACGCATCACGTTTGAGCTTCTCTAGAACCAATGAGGTTCATTCTTGTGTTACGCAGCACGTTTGAGCTTCTTTAGAACCAATGAGGTTCATTCTCGTGTTACGCAGCACGTTTGAGCTTCAGTGAGAACCAATGAGGTTCATTCTCGTGTTACGCAGCACGTTTGAGCTTCAGTGAGAACCAATGAGGTTCATTCTTGTGTTACGCATCACGTTTGAGCTTCTCTAGAACCAATGAGGTTCATTCTCGTGTTACGCAGCACGTTTGAGCTTCTTTAGAACCAATGAGGTTCATTCTCGTGTTACGCAGCACGTTTGAGCTTCTTTAGAACCAATGAGGTTCATTCTTGTGTTACGCAGCACGTTTGAGCTTCTTTAGAACCAATGAGGTTCATTCTCGTGTTACGCAGCACGTTTGAGCTTCAGTGAGAACCAATGAGGTTCATTCTTGTGTTACGCATCACGTTTGAGCTTCTCTAGAACCAATGAGGTTCATTCTCGTGTTACGCAGCACGTTTGAGCTTCTTTAGAACCAATGAGGTTCATTCTTGTGTTACGCAGCACGTTTGAGCTTCTTTAGAACCAATGAGGTTCATTCTTGTGTTACGCAGCACGTTTGAGCTTCAGTGAGAACCAATGAGGTTCATTCTTGTGTTACGCATCACGTTTGAGCTTCTTTAGAACCAATGAGGTTCATTCTCGTGTTACGCAGCACGTTTGAGCTTCTCTTGAACCAATGAGGTTCATTCTCATGTTACGCAGCACGTTTGAGCTTCTCAAGAACCAATGAGGTTCATTCTTGTGTTACGCATCACGTTTGAGCTTCAGTGAGAACCAATGAGGTTCATTCTTGTGTTACGCAGCACGTTTGAGCTTCAGTGAGAACCAATGAGGTTCATTCTCGTGTTACGCAGCACGTTTGAGCTTCAGTGAGAACCAATGAGGTTCATTCTTGTGTTACGCATCACGTTTGAGCTTCTCTAGAACCAATGAGGTTCATTCTCGTGTTACGCAGCACGTTTGAGCTTCTTTAGAACCAATGAGGTTCATTCTTGTGTTACGCAGCACGTTTGAGCTTCAGTGAGAACCAATGAGGTTCATTCTTGTGTTACGCAGCACGTTTGAGCTTCTTTAGAACCAATGAGGTTCATTCTTGTGTTACGCAGCACGTTTGAGCTTCAGTGAGAACCAATGAGGTTCATTCTTGTGTTACGCATCACGTTTGAGCTTCTTTAGAACCAATGAGGTTCATTCTTGTGTTACGCAGCACGTTTGAGCTTCTTTAGAACCAATGAGGTTCATTCTTGTGTTACGCAGCACGTTTGAGCTTCAGTGAGAACCAATGAGGTTCATTCTTGTGTTACGCATCACGTTTGAGCTTCTTTAGAACCAATGAGGTTCATTCTTGTGTTACGCAGCACGTTTGAGCTTCTTTAGAACCAATGAGGTTCATTCTCATGTTACGCAGCACGTTTGAGCTTCTCAAGAACCAATGAGGTTCATTCTTGTGTTACGCATCACGTTTGAGCTTCTTTAGAACCAATGAGGTTCATTCTCGTGTTACGCAGCGCGTTTGAGCTTCTCTTGAACCAATGAGGTTCATTCTTGTGTTACGCATCACGTTTGAGCTTCTTTAGAACCAATGAGGTTCATTCTCGTGTTACGCAGCGCGTTTGAGCTTCTCTTGAACCAATGAGGTTCATTCTCGTGTTACGCAGCACGTTTGAGCTTCTCTAGAACCAATGAGGTTCATTCTTGTTACGCAGCACGTTTGAGCTTCTCTAGAACCAATGAGGTTCATTCTTGTTACGCAGCACGTTTGAGCTTCAGCGAGAACCAATGAGGTTCATTCTTGTGTTACGCAGCACGTTTGAGCTTCAGCGAGAACCAATGAGGTTCATTCTTGTGTTACGCATCACGTTTGAGCTTCTCTAGAACCAATGAGGTTCATTCTCGTGTTACGCAGCACGTTTGAGCTTCAGCGAGAACCAATGAGGTTCATTCTCGTGTTACGCAGCACGTTTGAGCTTCAGTGATAACCAATGAGGTTCATTCTCGTGTTACGCAGCACGTTTGAGCTTCAGTGAGAACCAATGAGGTTCATTCTCGTGTTACGCAGCACGTTTGAGCTTCAGCGAGAACCAATGAGGTTCATTCTCGTGTTACGCAGCACGTTTGAGCTTCAGTGATAACCAATGAGGTTCATTCTCGTGTTACGCAGCACGTTTGAGCTTCAGTGAGAACCAATGAGGTTCATTCTTGTGTTACGCAGCACGTTTGAGCTTCTCTAGAACCAATGAGGTTCATTCTCGTGTTACGCAGCACGTTTGAGCTTCAGTGAGAACCAATGAGGTTCATTCTCGTGTTACGCAGCACGTTTGAGCTTCTCTAGAACCAATGAGGTTCATTCTCGTGTTACGCAGCACGTTTGAGCTTCAGTGAGAACCAATGAGGTTCATTCTCGTGTTACGCAGCACGTTTGAGCTTCAGTGAGAACCAATGAGGTTCATTCTCGTGTTACGCAGCACGTTTGAGCTTTTCTAGAACCAATGAGGTTCATTCTTGTGTTACGCAGCACGTTTGAGCTTCAGTGAGAACCAATGAGGTTCATTCTCGTGTTACGCAGCACGTTTGAGCTTCAGTGAGAACCAATGAGGTTCATTCTCGTGTTACGCAGCACGTTTGAGCTTCAGTGAGAACCAATGAGGTTCATTCTCGTGTTACGCAGCACGTTTGAGCTTTTCTAGAACCAATGAGGTTCATTCTCGTGTTACGCAGCACGTTTGAGCTTCAGTGAGAACCAATGAGGTTCATTCTCGTGTTACGCAGCACGTTTGAGCTTCAGTGAGAACCAATGAGGTTCATTCTCGTGTTACGCAGCACGTTTGAGCTTTTCTAGAACCAATGAGGTTCATTCTCATGTTACGCAGCACGTTTGAGCTTTTCTAGAACCAATGAGGTTCATTCTCGCGTTACGCAGCACGTTTGAGCTTCAGTGAGAACCAATGAGGTTCATTCTCATGTTACGCAGCACGTTTGAGCTTTTCTAGAACCAATGAGGTTCATTCTTGTGTTACGCAGCACGTTTGAGCTTCAGTGAGAACCAATGAGGTTCATTCTCGTGTTACGCAGCGCGTTTGAGCTTCTCTAGAACCAATGAGGTTCATTCTCGTGTTACGCAGCACGTTTGAGCTTCTCTAGAACCAATGAGGTTCATTCTCGTGTTACGCAGCGCGTTTGAGCTTCTCTAGAACCAATGAGGTTCATTCTCGTGTTACGCAGCACGCTTGTTCTAACGCATCAAGCATATTCGGTTGAGCTTCTGTTAATGTTCACTGACCAGCCATTATATGTGAATAAAAGCCTAAAATCTTTCAATCATATAAAGTCTCTTCAGAACATTTGGACTAAACCTCCTTATTCATATGGGTTAGTTTTACGATCTCTTTATGAACGTTTTGAAGCATCAAAGTGGTGTCACAGTAGCTGTCAATGGAGGAGGCAGAGCTCTCAGATTTCTTCAGAAATATCTTCTTAGTGTCTGAAGATGAACGAAAGGCTTTAGGGGATTGGAACGACATGAGGGAGAGGAATTAATTACAACTTTCTTTTTTGGGTGAACTATCCCTTTAATAATAGCATTTCTCTTTTTAAGCAGACAGCGCCATCTTAAGGTGAAATTGCAGAATGCAGAACTGGACACTTGCATGTGTTACTAGTGTAGAATGATCAAACACATTAAAAATATTAATTATTTCAATGTGTTGTGTTTTTCAATAATTTTAATATCAATTATCATGTTAAATACCGGAAAGACCCAGACACATAAAAGTGTGCGTTTCAACTGTACTTTCTTGACACTTTTTAGACCTGGAGTAACGGCACGCAGTGAGAAAAAACCAAAGAAGAAAAGGTGAGTCCTTGCCAGTGTTATCAGTGTTTATGATGCATAATGAAGTGAAATATTAGGATGTTTTATCTGCTTTGAGGGAACCAATACACTTTTACTGTCGCATGCTAGGTCTGGTATGAATTTAAGTTAATTTAATTGCACTTGTATCTCAGTTTTGCACAACTTACTTTTAAATTAGTAATATAGTATATGGGTATAATTAATGTCCAAAACAATAAATGAGTCAAAGTCTGCAGTTTGTGGAAGCCA
>CM042255.1:1668324-1793324 GCA_023566225.1 Romanogobio albipinnatus
AAAAAGGCAGTTAAAAACTAAAAACGTCAAAATGGCAATTTGTAAACAAAAAACGTCAAAATGGCGATTTGTAAACAAAAAACGTCAAAAGGCAGTAAAAAAAAGGCAGTCAAAAACAAAAAAAACTCAAAATGGCGATTTGTAAACAAAAAAAGTCAATGCCGATTTGTAAACAAAAGCCGTCAAAATGGTGATTTGTAAACAAAAAACGTCAAAAAGGCAGTTAAAAACAAAAAACCTTGAAATGGCAGTTAAAAACAAAAACCGTAAAAATGGCGATTTGAAAACAAAAACCATCAAAAAGGCAGTTAAAAACAAAAAACGTCAAAATGGAAATTTGTAAACAAAAAAGCGTCAAAATGGCGATTTGTAAACAAAAAAACCTCAAAATGGCGATTTGTAAACAAAAAACGTCAAAATGGCGATTTGTAAACAAAAAAACCTCAAAATGGCGATTTGTAAACAAAAAACGTCAAAATGGCAGTTAAAAACGTTGAAATGGCAGTTAAAAACAAAAAACGTCAAAATGGCGATTTGTAAACAAAAAAACGCCAAAATGGCGATTTGTAAACAAAAAAAACTCAAAATGGCGATTTGTAAACAAAAAACGTCAAAAAGGCAGTAAAAAAAAAAGGCAGTCAAAAACAAAAAAACCTCAAAATGGCGATTTGTAAACAAAAAACGTCAAAATGGCAGTTAAAAACTAAAAACGTTGAAATGGCAGTTAAAAGCTAAAAGCGGGTTGGATTTGCCACCTTAAAGAGCAAAAGAAAACAAGTTATTTAAGTTGTTTAAGTATTCAACATAAGAATTGCATTTGCCTATCCATGTTAGGAAGCCATCTTAAAGTCAGTAGAGTAGGAACAAGGCTTTTTTTTTGGAGTTGCACTCTTACTATTACTTGCTGTGCTATATAGTAGGCATTCTCGGCGTAGTATGCAAAGGATGGAATACTGGAATTACCTGTGTTTGCACCATTGCATTTGTGGTGGATTCCAGTGGACTTCATAGTGTGTTTGGCTATCTTAAGTGATTAGGGAGTGTGTATTCTCAGTCCGAAGGGCAATGCAAATGGCAAGGGAAACAAGTGTGCATCGGTATATCACTTTTCAGGAAGTAGAGTGCTACACACACATTGGGTGAGAATCAATTTTCCACTCTGTAGTGGCTACTAGGCTGTTGTGTGCGGGTGTAAAGTACACAAGATATGTGACTGTTATCTCTGAGAGTTGTTTATGGGTATGACCGGAGTGAAGTAAGCTTCTGCAGATGTCCCCTGCTCGGTCGGTGTAGGGTTAGAGAACATTGCGAACACTGAACAGAATGCACTGTGCTGACTACTGTATCCCATAATGCAGTTGTGCAATCTCACCTTCCATAGAGTGCAGGTTACAGTAAGAATCCCATTCATTTTCTCTGCTTTTAAAGACAAACGTACTGTGAGGTATGAAGATAATGGTATTTGCTTTTTTATAAAATAATAATCATGGTGAAAAACTACGTTACCCATAATTCTGCAAGGATATCTCCACCAATCAGAGATTGGAAACCAGCGAATTGCATCAAAATAACTTTAGCACCAGCTCGCTCCCATGAAACATTGCGAATGAGGCTTTTAAAGTGCCTAAAGTCAGCATGAAACAGAAGTTGTGCTTTGTTTCCACCAAAGCGTTTTTTCGCATGGCTGGCGTATTTTTCCAATTGTTTTCAATGGAAGCGCCACGTTTTTACAACGCCATGAGCATAACGAGGCGTTGAGCGTCTATTCACGCGGAGCACTCTGGCATTTTTAACCGTTTGCCGAGAGTTCAACTTTGTGTAAAATGTGTAGCGCTCATCACTGTCACTTTTCACCCAGACGTCCAATCACAGTGGAGGAGGGGCGGGACAAATACAACACCGACCAATCACCTCATTCTGCTTGTATAATGTCAACAGATGACCACAACAAGCATAAAAACAGAACGACATTTTTAAAACAAGAGCCAGAGCAAATACTTTATATTGTAACCTAGGCCTGTCGCGATAGTCAATTAATCGCACGATTAAAAAAATGAGCTCGATAATTTCCAGCATCTGTTTTTATATCCATTTTTGCAGAGTGTTACATTATGATCACGCTCTTGTACACTCCCCTAAAGGATTATTAGGAACACCATACTAATACTGTGTTTGACCCCCTTTCGCCTTCAGAACTGCCTTAATTCTACGTGGCATTGATTCAACAAGGAGCTGAAAGCATTCTTTAGAAATGTTGGCCCATATTGAGAGGATAGCATCTTGCAGTTGATGGAGATTTGTGGGATGCACATCCAGGGCACGAAGCTCCCGTTCCACCACATCCCAAAGATGCTCTATTGGGTTGAGATCTGGGGACTGTGGAGGCCATTTTAGTCCAGTGAACTCATTGTCATGTTCAAGAAACCAATTTGAAATGATTCGAGCTTTGTGACATGGAGCATTATCCTGCTGGAAGTAGCCATCAGAGGATGGGGACATGGTGGTCATAAAGGGATGGACATGGTCAGAAACAATGCTCAGGTAGGCCGTGGCATTTAAACGATGCCCGATTGGCACTAAGGGGCCTAAAGTGTGCCAAGAAAACATCCCCCACACCATTACACCACCACCACCAGCCTGCACAGTGGTAACAAGGCATGATGGATCCATGTTCTCATTCTGTTTACGCCAAATTCTGACTCTACCATCTGAATGTCTCAACAGAAATCCAGTGGTACCCGGTGGGGTCTTCTGCTGTTGTAGCCCATCCGCCTCAAGGTTGTGCGTGTTGTGGCTTCACAAATGCTTTGCTGCATACCTCGGTTGTAACGAGTGGTTATTTCAGTCAAAGTTGCTCTTCTATCAGCTTGAATCAGTCGGCCCATTCTCCTCTGACCTCTAGCATCAACAAGGCATTTTGGCCCACAGGACTGCCGCATACTGGATGCGTTTCCCTTTTCACACCATTCTTTGTAAACCCTAGAAATGGTTGTGTGTGAAAATCCCAGTAACTCAGCAGATTGTGAAATACTCAGACCGGCCCGTCTGGCACCAACAACCATGCCACGCTCAAAATGGCTTAAATCACCTTTCTTTCCCATTCTGACATTCAGTTTGGAGTTCAGAAGATTGTCTTGACCAGGACCACACCCCTAAATGCATTGAAGCAACTGCCATGTGATTGGTTGATTAGATAATTGCATTAATGAGAAATTGAACAGATGTTCCTAATAATCCTTTAGGTGAGTGTACATGGATGACACCAGGATGTCTTTCGATAAAGAGTCGGGGTGTAACCCCGGCATCCTGGCCAAAAAAATGTGCCCATTGGCCCCTGTCCATCATGGCCTCCTAATCATCCCCATATATAAGATTGGTATCATCCCTCAGTCTCCTCTCCACCAATCAGCTGGTGTGTGGTGGGCGTACTGGCGCAATATGGCTGCCGTCGCATCATCCAGGTGGATGCTGCACATTGGTGGTGGTTGAGGAGATTCCCCCCTTCTATGTAAAAGCGCTTTGAGTGAGTGCCTAGAAAAGCGCTATATAAATGTAATTAATTATTATTATTATTACATGCTTATAAGCGTGACAAGACACAAGAGAACGCGCTGTATGTCAATGTCTTGTGTGTGTGTGTGTGTGTGTGTGTCAGTGTCCTGTCTGTGTGTGTGCGTCTCATGTCAGCTAATCGAGGGACACTCTGACACACACACACACACTCGACGCACAGACAGACTCGCGTCAGTCTCATGCTCACATCGAGTTCTCTTTTCTTCATGAACAAACAATAACAACACAGAACTTTGAGTATTCTCATATCAGGAGTCTTAAATTAGTTAAATAACGTCTTAAATGAGCTTAAAGAGTTGTGAGGAAATGAGATGCGTGGGACAGCGTGTGAGATCCGCGGCTGTTCTTAAAGTGACAGGAGCACTGATGATGCCTGTCATTAATGTTCATCAAAGAACAACGCAAACAGAGAAAATTCACATACATGTTTATTAATAGGTAGTAGTAGGCAGTTTATAGTATAACCCCATTCAAGCGTCTGTGCTGTATAGCTTAAATGAAGTGAATAATTAGCCAGCTAACTCATGCATACCTCCAGGCTCCTGGCACAGATGTAAATCTCGAGCTGGGACAGACCGTGTGCTGCTTATGTAAGCAGACCAAACACGCGTGCGCCCACACAGTCTCTGACCCGTGCGCTGTGATCCTGTGAAGACCACGTCCCTACATAGAGTCCAGCGGCAAGACACGCATCCGACACGTCCCGTGTGTAAATAACATTAAAGGTCTTGTCACTTCCTGTTGTGGTCCGTGGTTTGAGTTGTTCACTTCCTCTGTCTGTGTTTATGACTAGAAGGAATGTGGCCAACGCTTGTTTGCCATTTACAGTTTATAAAAGCTTGTTGGCGAGGGATATAACTGGCCATGATACATGTCGTCTTAATTTTGAGGGCAACTTTTGTTGTTGTGCTTGCCACTTCAGCAGGGCTGGATGAGGTCAGAATAGCTGGAGGTAGTAAAAGCCTGTTTTTCAAGATGCAATTGGCCTTTTTTGTTTGCAAGTTTCTTGGAAAGTGTTTGAAAAGCTGCGTTTACTTGACTTAAGTTGTGCGATACTGGATTTTGGTGCGGGATTGCAGGTATTGCACATCATTCCCACAGATGTTCCCGCAAACATGAATGTAAATGTCAGACAATGCAGCATAATCAAGTTCTCTTTCGCGCTTCAACACGCACATCATTAAGGCAGATCTTAAAGTGACCGCAGCATTGATGATGTGTGTCATTAATGTTCATCACAGAACAAAGGGAACAGAGAAAACTAGCTTTAATATGGAATAATCTGTATTTAATTTATAATTTACACAGCTAAGACTTTAAAGTATTTATTCAATTTCTGTATTTTGATTATATATGAAGGCCTCAGTTAAATATGACATTTATTATAATGGGTTTATGTGAATTGTTTTAAGTTCACTTAAGTTAAAAATAATTTTTTAAAGCCTAATGTTGAAATTGTTAAACGGTCAACAAATGATGTCAATGTCTTGGTGAGAATTCAGGTAAACAGTCAGTTTTGGAATGTAATTTTCGAGAGAGAATGGATGTGTGTCAGTGTATTGGATCCGTGCATAAGCTCTTATGCTGCATTCATTCCGAACGTGAATTGAGCGCCAAATTCGCTTCTATCGCGTCTAGTTGGACGCTTGAGCATTTTGAAACCAAATATTAAAAACTCCAAAAATATTACATATCAATCACTTATATTACTTAATAACTTGCGATTTAATCATGATTAATTACAGAAAAAATTGATTTAATTAGTGAATTTTTTTATCGATTCCCAGCACTAATATATATATATATAGATAAATAAATAAATTAGGGCTGTCAATCTGTTCAAATATTTAATCGCGATTAATCACATGATTGTCACTAGTTAACTCGCGATTAATTGCATCTTAATCACATTTTTATCCGTTCTAAATGTACCTTAAATTAATATGTTTCAAGTTTTTAATCTAATTAACATGGATATGAACACCATACTCAACAGAGCATGAAGACTCGACCTGTATCAAAGAACTTGTTCATGTCTCTTAAGCCTAAGCTTAAAAATTCAGAATAAGCAGTGATTTCTCTCATTTTAAGAATAGAAATAAAGGGCGTTTTTACACTGACAGTTTAGTTAAGAACGGGGTACAGTTCGTATAAAAAATTGTGAAAGCTGAGAGCGCACCAGGGTACCACACCATACCTGGAGGAGATGCACTCGAACTGTGCTGCGATTCACGTGAACAGTGTGAGAAACATGGACTCGGGAGCGCGCTTATTCAGAAAAGTCGCATTCGTTTTAGCTGATTGTAATGTATAGTTCAATAAAACCCAAAAGTGGTGATGGCGTTAATGATTTATCTCGGATATGAGCGAGCTTGCAGTTCATTTGCGCATCGCGAATGCAATCTCCTCAGAGTCCCTTTGCGAGCATGCAACAGAAAGGAACCCTCTATCCAATATATTGACCCGCGTTCTGTTTTCTATCATGCCCTGTGGATGTTTGTCATTATGTAAGACTCATGCAAATGCACCAGGGGTCAATGGAATCAAGTTGACCAGCGCTGCGGGGGAAACCAAGAACACTCGCGCTTATGTAGGTTATAACGTCACTTGTTTTAGAATGGTAATGTTAATGTTAGCCCTTTTATTTACCTAGTTCTGTTTGCTTCTGCATCCTTTAGGTCTCTGCTCTCGATTTCTCCGCTAGGCCACGGATCAAACAAAATAAGTATTTGAACACCCTGCCATTTTGCAAGTTCTCCCACTTGGAAATCATGGAGGGTCTGAAATTGTCATCGTAGGTGCATGTCCACTGTGAGAGACATATTCTAAAAAAAAAAAATCCAGAAATCACAATGTATGATTTTTTTTAACTATTTATTTGTATGATACAGCTGCAAATAAGTATTTGAACACCTGAGAAAATCAATGTTAATATTTGGTACAGTAGCCTTGGTTTGCAATGACAGAGGTCAAACGTTTCCTGTAGTTTTTCAGCAGGTTTGCACTGCAGGAGGGATTTTGGCCCACTCCTCCACACAGATCTTCTCTAGATCAGTCAGGTTTCTGGCCTGTCGCTGAGAAACACAGAGTTTGAGCTCCTCCAAAGATTCTCTATTGGGTTTAGGTCTGGAGACTGGCTAGGCCACGCCAGAACCTTGATATGCTTCTTACAGAGCCACTCCTTGGTTATCCTGGCTGTGTGCTTCGGGTCATTGTCATGTTGGAAGACCCAGCCTCGACCCATCTTCAATGCTCTAACTGAGGGAAGGAGGTTGTTCCCCAAAATCTCACAATACATGGCCCCGGTCATCCTCTCCTTAATACAGTGCAGTCGCCCTGTCCCATGTGCAGAAAAACACCCCAAAGCATGATGCTACCACCCCCCCCCCCCCATGCTTCACAGTAGGGATGGTGTTCTTGGGATGGTACTCGTCATTCTTCTTCCTCCAAACACGTTTAGTGGAATTATGACCAAAAAGTTCTATTTTGGTCTCATCTGACCACATGACTTTCTCCCATGACTCCTCTGGATCATCCAAATGGTCATTGGCAAACTTAAGACGACCTTGACATGTGCTGGTTTAAGCAGGGGAACCTTCCGTGCCACGCATGATTTCAAACCATGACGTCTTAGTGTATTACCAACAGTAACCTTGGAAACGGTGGTCCCAGCTCTTTTTAGGTCATTGACCAGATCCTCCCATGTAGTTCTGGGCTGATTTCTCACCTTTCTTAGGATCATTGAGACCCCACGAGGTGAGATCTTGCATGGAGCCCCAGTCCGAGGGAGATTGACAGTCATGTTTAGCTTCTTCCATTTTCTAATGATTGCTCCAACAGTGGAGCTTTTTTCACCAAGATGCTTGGCAATTTCCCCGGAGCCCTTTCCAGCCTTGTGGAGGTGTACAATTTTGTCTCAAGTGTCTTTGGACAGCTCTTTGGTCTTGGCCATGTTAGTAGTTGGATTCTTACTGATTGTATGGGGTGGACAGGTGTCTTTATGCAGCTAACGACCTCAAACAGGTGCATCTAATTTAGGATAATAAATGGAGTGGAGGTGGACATTTTAAAGGCAGACTAACAGGTCTTTGAGGGTCAGAATTCTAGCTGATAGACAGGTGTTCAAATACTTATTTGCAGCTGTATCATACAAATAAATGTAAAAAAATCATACATTGTGATTTCTGGAATTTTTTTTTTAGATTATGTCTCTCACAGTGGACATGCACCTTACGATGACAATTTCAGACCCTCCATGATTTCCAAGTGGGAGAACTTGCAAACTAGCAGGGTGTTCAAATACTTATTTTCCTCGCTATATATATATATATATATAATACACACACACACACACACACACACACACACACACACACACACACAAACACACGCATGCGTGTGTATTCAAATATACTTAATAATTGAACACAGATATATTATGTAAATACAAACTTTTATTTTGGATGCGATTAGTCACGATTAATCGTTAAACAGCTCTAATATAAAGCGAGTGTTTGAAGCGAAATTGTGACTGCTCACTGCCAGTATCAGCCGTTCCTCCATGTTGGGTGAGTGACGTTTACCACGTGACCGCAGCAAGCAGGCTCCTGATTGGTTAACGTGGCTCGAACAGATGCCAAAGTACAGATTTTTCAACTCTGGCGTCCGACGCAAATTCAACGTGTAAATGCACAAAAAGCACCAAATAAAATCACTTGCGCAAGACACTCAATTCGCCTCTTTCGTACGAACTGGACGTGTGAATGAGGAGAAAACGTGCCATGCTAAACGCATCAAACGAGCACAGGACCTCCAGACACGCGTCAACATGGAAATCACTCGCTCCAGACGCTCAATTCACGTCCGTGTGAATGCAGTATTAAAGTGAATGCAGTATTAAAGTGCAGTACTGTCCTGTTCAGCAAACAACAAAGACCCTCTGCTCTTGACTGAGTCACTTTTGTAACTTTAATTGTAAGCATTAATCTGTATTTAATCTTTACAATGAAGTCCATCCAGTGTTATTTTACATTTGATTACCTTTATTGTGTTTCTGAATACTAACCTACTGTTAGACACACCTGTTTATTTCATTTGTCTCTTTATTCTATTGCATTAATTTGTGCTGTTGTTTGTTATTTATTTGTTTGTTCTTGGTTTATTACTGACTGTTTATTTGTGTTTTAATGAAAATATAATTTTGCATTGCAGAAAAGTAGATTTGTTATGAGGCTGCTGTCACTTTAAGAGTTTAATGGTGCGTTCACACCGGACACGAATGACGCGAATAAATCGCGCTATTCATGCGAAGTTGGACTTTTGAACATTGAGTTTACTCGCTTCATTCGCGCGTGACATTCACTTCACAACAGGGGTTTCTGCCAACGGCTCGTCTCGTTGAGAAATGGCTGACATGGGCTGTGTTTACATGTCTTTTTTTGTTAAAGTCTACTGTTAATGTGTGACAAAACGTAGTTTTAAGACTTTTTCAGGTGATAATGTAGTTGTTTAAAGCTCAAATCTGTGGTTTATTTATAAAGAGAGCTCCTCTCTGAACATGTGATCTGGTGTTTTCGGGGTTGTGAGCTCCAGTGGATCAGGGCGCTCAGCGCTCATTAACCCCGGCGAGAGCAGCCTTTCCTCGGCCAGTCCTTCTGCCGCTGGCTCTGATGTCTCTGTGGCGTCTCGAGCTGTAATTCGTCTTGTGTAGATGTAACGGCCGATCTTTGGTCTCATGGATCTGTAATTTGTTCCCTGGCAAATTGTTTAGGCTGAGGGCAAAGTGAAGTTTCATTACTTTTTTATTTTTAGTCTATAACTTTACATTACCGTTGTAGCCGACTAGCACTGACTTTAAATGTTTGACTGAATTGTTTGCTTTATTTCATGTGTAGCTTATTATACCTTTTACTTATACTTTTGTATTATTGATCATACATAAACTTGCATTTAACAAAAAGAGACTGGGTTGTGTTTCATGTCATTTAATGTTATCACAGTGATAATCATATGCACACGTGTCAGATATTAATATACAGATTTTCTCTTCTTTGTTGTCACTACTAGAGCAAGCTCCTGATTAACGCGGCGTGAATATCCGCCAAAGTTCAGATTTTTCAACTCTGGCGATTCGCGCGAATCACGCGTCAAACGCTCAATTTGCGCTGCCTCATTCGCGTGAATTTGCGTCTTTGCATTGACTTAACATGTAAATCACTTGCGCGAATTCATGTCATTCGCGTCCAGTGTGAACGCACCATAAGAGTGCGCAGATCCAATATACTGTTACACAACATGCGTTTTCTCTCAAATTACTTTCTGAAAACTGATTGTGTTTACCTGAGTACTCGCCAAGATGGTCATTTTGACATGTTGTGTGTATTTGACCGTTTAAGCGCAGGGAGACACTCATTTTGGTATTTGCGACACGGTCACCGGTCCAGGCCAATCACGCGTAAAATCGGCTGATTCCGGTCCCTGGCCGGTCGATCGGTGCATCTCTAATAAATATACAACAAAACAAAGATACCGATGAAATAAACAGTGCTTTAATCTCAGGAAGGTCTACTAACGTTACTGTTCAGGCAAATAAAATGGCCGACAAAAGAAAGCTAATGTAAAAGAACTGCAGTTTTCAGTGTATATATTGATAGAGTAATGCTTATTAAAGCTGAAGTTATTCATTCAAGAGCTGTGAGTAATTTTCTCTTTGCCTTTTGTTGTTTGATTCACATTAATAGCACAATCGCCAGTAGGTTTATTAGGGTGCTGTCACTTTAAGCAAAAGCTATAATTGCTTTCTCTTCCCCTCAGATCTTTTTTTTTTTTACTCCATGGCAGTTTTTTGGGGGGGAAATAATAATAATAATAATAATTTGTTACATTTATATAGCGCTTTTCAAGGCACTCAAAGCGCTTTACATAGAAGGGGGGGGGATCTCCTCAACCACCACCAATGTGCAGCACCACCTGGATGATGCAACGGCAGCCATTTTGCGCCAGTACGCCCACCACACACCAGCTGACTGGTGGAGAGGAGACTGAGGGATGATGCCAATCGTGGGGATGATTAGGAGGCCATGATGGACAGGGGCCAATGGGCAAATTTGGCCAGGATGCCGGGGTTACACCCCTACTCTTTATCGATGAGCATCCTGGGATTTTTAATGACCACAGAGAGTCAGGACCTCGGTTTAACATCTCATCCGAAGGACGGTGCTTGTTACAGTATAGTGTCCCCATCACTACACTGGGGTGTTAGGACCCACACAGACCACAGGGTGAGCGCCCCCTGCTGGTCTCACTAACACCTCTACCAGCAGCAACCTAGTTTTCCCAGTTGGTCTCCCATCCAGGTACTGACCAGGCTCAGCCCTGCTTAGCTTCAGTGGGAAACCAGTCTTGGGCTACAGGGTGATATGGCTGCTGGCTTTACCTCTTGTCTAATACCTCTTGTCCTGACATGCAGGAGCCTAATTTTGTCGTCATATTATATATCAAATTTGGGACATAATTTCTGTACATATAATTATATAGCGTCGACGCCTGGTTAATCCAGATATGACTGTGCATGGAGAGCGATGGCTTCTGGCTCTTTGTTTGGCCGCACGGGCGCAGGCAGGTGTGCTACATGTGAACGTGACAGCAGGGCTTGGCACAGGGTTTGTTCCACACAACCAGTCAGAAATTACACTGTTTCATGAGCCTTCAGTACACAAAACGGGATGTCACTGACAGGAAATGGACTGGCAGTTCAGTAATTGAGTCATCTAGCTGAGTCAAGCCAGTAACTTAAGTAAATCATTAAAAAACAGCCCAAATTCATCCGTAGCTGGTGAATTGGACATTTGTGTGTGCTGTGCGCGAGGACGGGTCAACTCAATCGAAGGGCGTCTGTATTTATCATACTTAATGCTTCTATGTTGTGGCACTGTAGCGTTGCAGTAAACACTGGATAACTACCATAGAAGGGCTCTACCGTTTGACGCTTTAACCACTTCAGCTCTGCAGCATATTTTGATTTTTTTTAACTAAGACATCTCAAATAATGTCATCTTTGCATTAAAAATGACATAATTGAGCTAATGACACTTAAAAGTCGGCATGAAACGGAAGTTGAGATCGTCTTTTTCTCCTTATTGTGACGTATATCCGAGTGAAACTGCTTCTGAAATTAGAAAGAAATGTAGGGCGAGGCTTGATTTCATTCTTCGGGAATTGATTGGATCGTTGGAAGTTGGGCGTTGCTAACAAAATGGAGGCAGATTTGAAGTTTGCACTCAGTTGTGGAGAAAAACTCGATCTATCTCTTAAATAAATGTATTTTCTCTCTAATTCTTTTCTACATATGTTACTGAGCATATTTCCTCACTTTTCGCTGGTTTATGCTACAGATTTCACTCATTTTAAGCCTTTTATGGCTTTATTTCTGTCAAACTTTTTTCTCAGTTCTCCCTTATAAGGGGGGCGTTCACACACGCTGCATTCCTAAGTGCGAGCCGTCACTACAAGCTGTTCGTCCGTCTATATTGAGTCATTTTTACATAAAAATGCTTTTATTTCTCATATATTTCTCTCTTTTTGTCTCAAGTACTTCTTGAAGAGGGTACTGTGTACACCGAGAAAAATGCACTTAACCACCATGCTACGATCAGTGACAGGTTTCTGAGAGGCGGTATAGAAACGAGACAGGGGGCGTTAACCCCGCCCTCGCGCCATAGCCCCGCCCTCGCGCCATAGCACATGACCGGGAGAGAAGAGAGGTTGTTTCGATGGGGGAGGGAAAGGTAACATATTTGATTAAAGATTATAAGGGTAAATGATTTTTTTAAAAATAATGAAGTGCACAGATAAATCAGTTATAGTTAACACTACAATATTAAATATAAAATATGAATTGTAAAATTTGATTTCATGCCGCCTTTAATGACAGTTGTCATGAACATGCATAAAAACTCCTTCATATTCATGACGTGTCATGTCGTGATTATGAAGGTGTCATGTCAGTCTTATGCACACCCCTTCAAGTAAAGTGTTACCATATCAAACACACTTACACGTGCATGTATGAAACTCGATACACATATAGACGGTTTCAACGGAAACAACTTAAACAAACGTTACTGCGCATGCGCGCTTTTGTGGCCCAAACTTAACTTCCGGTAGACGTCCGCAAAGAATCAATAACAACAAAATCTGCATTATCTTTCTTATGCGCTATCGTCTTTCATTTTAATTGGGCAGCATTATCTTAATTTACATGTTTTTATTGTTTCAGCATGTTTATTATAAATAATCTCCCATTTCTGTCTGCAATATAGAGTGGGGGAAACGCCCTCCTTAAAGGGTTAGTTCACCCAAAAATGTAAATTCATACATTAATTACTCACCCTCATGTCGACCCTAACCCGTAAGACCGTAGAGAAGAGGAGAAATATCTTCAGTTGTGTTCCGAAGATGAACGAAGGTCTTACAGGTTTGGAAAGACATGAGGGAGAGGAATAATGACAGAATAACATTTTTGGGTGAACTAACCCTTTAACCCTTTAACTGTCACCGTCCCACAGGTGGGACGCCTGGTGCTCTTTTTTTGATCGCCTTTTTTCGTATCATATATTTAAGTAATTATCATAAATTAGGTATCATTTGAAAGCTTACAAACTCAAATTTCATCCTGTGAAAACCGTTTTGAAATCGGACATTGGGTTACTATGGAAACATTACTCTAAATTATTCTAGCGGGCTCCTCCCCTAGTGGGCGGTGTCATGTTTCATATTACAACAATTATTTTAACGACTTTATATTCACCAAGCTTTTATTTTGACTGGTTTCCGCGAAAAGCTCTGAGTTTGTGTGTTTATGATAATGAATTCACAACTACAGCTTGGAATAAACATGGAAGTGCCAGTGCCTTCTGAAAAATGGTGTTCATTTTTTACAGTTGATTACATTTTGAGTGCGAAGGGCTACTTTAGAAAAGTTAATATTACACAGGCAAGCTTGTGTTAGACGTGTGTCTCGGTGTGTTAGAGATTAAACACATCTCATGATTACAGTGACCAAAATGATCATGCTATTGTTAACATGGGCTGGAAATGTTCAAAAAGTACTGATGCACGCGACGAACGACAAATCCGATGCTTTTTATTAGCATAAACATTCAAATAATGACATTTAACAATGATGGCCAGGTTTTAAATGATCAAAAACATGTTGTTTGTCACTAGACGTACAACATAAATCATCTACTACTAAGTTTGACACGTATATAAATGATCTAACCTCACATTTCAGCCTTTGAATAATTATAGATGCATTATTACTCACATTTTTGCAATGAAAATCGGAGACATTTTAGACTGCACATTAAATTATTGTCTGTTAACCGGTTCAGATACGTTTTTTTTTGCTGCAGATGGGTTGAATGAAAATGTAAACCCTCGCTTTGACAGTAAGTGGCACTTATGAAACAGCAAAAATACAGCCGTTTCCCTGGTAACCATCATACGTTTAGACAGGCGGTTTCCTTCAGAGATTCATTAATATCATTCATAAAATGCCCCTCAGCACTCGGTTGTTTTCACACAAAACAAAACTTTCAACTTTGCTTAAGGCTGGACCGTATTTACAGTGAACTATGGTTTTAATGATCGTTCAAATGGTAATACTAACCATCAGGAATGTTTATAAAGATCTCCATTAATTTTCTCCATGGGGAAATTGATTTTGAACTTTTAAAGACAGAAGTCAGCCCATATTTTTGACTTAGTTTTGAAATAATCATGCTTGATAGTGGAATTCCTGGTGAAAAACTACATTACCCATGATGCTGTGCAGAAAACCAGAGAGCTCCGCCCACTCCCATGAAGCATCGTGAATGACGTAATCGAATCGATCCATTCTCTCTCGAAATACTTAAACTTAAAAACATATCATGAGTAGTTTTATGCTTCTCCATCATTTTTAATTCGAGCATGCTGTTCTCAATGCATCATGGGATTGTAGTTCTTTCCCTCACTAAAGCCCTATAGCCTGATTTTCAAATGCTTCAAATCAAAGTTTGTGATGCGATTCTCCTCGTAGCTGGTTGGTTTGGTTCATGACTTATAATAGTCTTTAATGAAAGCTTTTTTTTTCGTAATAAAGAATGGATTTGTCAGTTATAGGTCCTTTCTCAATGTGTTTCAAGGTCATTATTTAAAAACACTGTCTGACATAAGTACAATATTGTGTCTGTATTCTTTAAACCGTATAAAATAAGACCATAGATAAATGAATCCACCGGGCATAATAATAATTTGCCTAAAACGTGGGGCTGAATATTTCCCACTGTAAGAGAATATTGCTTTACAACAACCAAAACACGAACGAGTCGTCTCGACTACTTTGATTTATTTGCATTTTAACAAAGAAATGGAAAAACATACAAATTGGCTATACCCTTAAACCTTGATTTGCATGCTACACGGCCCTGCGTGTCCTAATGTGAAAGGTTAAGGAGCCGGTTAACCTCACTAGAGCAGAAGTTTGGAAAGCTTGAAGCGTTTTGATTTAATGTATTAAAGTTATTAGGGATCTTTATCTAATGGGAAGCAGTATTGGTCCATACCGATCACCTGAAATAAATAATACTGCTCTTAACAACAAGGTATTTTAAGTATAAAAAGTGTTTTCAATTCATGAAAAACTTTTTAATTTATTGTCAAGCAACATAGCATAGCATTCCTGGGAAATAATATATTTTGGTGGCTCTTGAGATAGATTATACTTTTCTAGGTGTGTCCTGGGATGGAAAAGTTTGGGAACCCCTGCTATAAACAAGACGAGGCGTCAGTGATGGTTGTTATTTGGCCTCTAGAGGGCGCTCTCGTGCTATATAATGCCAGCAGACCCTTCTCAACGTAGGGCCCTATGATTTCCGCGATCACGGAATCGCGGACGGAATCGCGGAATTGGCATATTAACGCGGAATCTATTGCTAACGTGGAATTTCCCGGAATTTTACATATTTGGAATGAAATGCGGTTTTGTGTGGGAGAAGAACGTATGTCTGGGGAAAATACAGACCGGGGGAAGCAAATCTGGGCGACACAACCCCTCTCGTCATTTCAGCTCCCCCTTCAAAACAATGAAAGTATGGCGAAGCGGCTCTCCACCACTCTGCTTTCATCCATGTATGTAATCGGTGAAAAAGTTAAGAAACTCAACGCTAAGCCCTCAGTGCCGAGCAGCTCCCTCGCGGGGAGTGCTTGCTGTATTTTGCTTTTAATCTTGTTTGTATCTTGTTTTTAATGCACTTTAATGTACTGTATGGAAAAGAATGTCTTAAATGAACTTGAGAGGAAATGAGATGCGCGGGACAGCGCGCCTGATCTGCGTCATGTTCAGCAGAGGTAGATCTTAAAGTGACAGTAGCACTGATAATGTCTGTCATTAATGTTCAAAGAACAACGTGACCAGAGAAGATTGTAGCTTTAATGATGATTCATCTATATTTCACTTATTATTTATGCTGTTAAGAAAGGTGTTGATAACTTTATTAAATTTCTGTGTAGACTATGTCTGACAGGGAAGGCCACAGGTAAATATAACATTATAATGGGTTTATGTAAAGATTTTTTTTAAGTTCGATTAAATTAAGTTATTTTTTTAAAGCCTAATAAATGTTGAAATTGGCAGCTTTCAGTTATACTGTAATGTAACGTCATTAATGTTTCATATAGACATTAATATCAGTGATACTGGCCTTCATTCATAAAAATGCTATTACAACACATTTAAAATATGCGGTCTTCAAGTTGTTTCTAAATTAATTTGGAGAGTAACTGAAATTATTACAATATCAAAATATTAAAAACTCCAATGTTTTTAATTGCAATTAATCATGATTAATTACAGAAAAAATGCGATTAATTATCAATTCACAGCACTAATATTTTGTTGTGACTTGAAGTATTTAGAGTGGAGTGTTATGTTGCATCATGCGGTATTTGCCCTGAAAAGTAAATGTGATGTTTGTTACCTCAATAAATTTAAGGTCATTCCTATTTTATGTTTTATGTTCTATTATATTAACATTAAAAACACACTCTTTTTATGACTAAAATAACAGTTAAGGGTAAAAGAAACTGAATTACCAAAAATTAAAACGGAAAAAACGGAATTTGAGAAAAAATAAAACGGAATTTGGGAAAAAATAAAACGGATTTCATAGGGCCCTATCAATGCTCTCGTACTGTTATAACAGCGCAGCCGCTCCAGCAATGGACGCAACCCGGAAAAACTATCGGTGTGGTTTTTTTGTCGATAACCGATTATTCCACCAATCAGCTATCAGTGCCGATTAATCTGTGGCATATACGCCGATGCCAACAGGCTCATATCGGCTGATTTAAAAACGGCAGACTGATAAATCAGTCAGGCTCTAGACTGAACACGTAACACGCATGTACATGATGTCACCGTTTTTACGCGGTTTAAACGGTATCGTTTTCAAAAACGTGCACTTTGAAACCCGTGTTCAAAAGTTTGCGTTTTCACGCCCCCAAAACGCAGCTGTCGTGTAAATGAACGACCAAAGTTACGTTTTTAGATTTACCCTAATCCGAAATAAAAAATCCCTCAACATATTCGCAGAACTATAGATATTTTTTGCTTTCGTTAAAAACAGCCATGTTCAATTTGTTGACAATGACTGTCATTAGGGGTGTAACCATACGTTGTGATATCAAGATATGAAAATGTATCATTGATTCAAACAAAAACAATTAGTTTTATCTCGGCATACTTTTTATTTTATAAATATTTATACAGTAGCCTGACGTTGTCATACTCAATTCTAGTCAGAATATGAGTCTGATTCTGCTCCGTTGGGCTGTGATTATGGGGCGTGTTTAAACCGAAATAGGAAAGACCTCAATTGGATAGACCTACAACCAATCAGAGCAACGGAGCGACGCATAACGTTAGTTGTCAAATGTCAACAGAACTCAACTGCACTGTGTTGCCAAGTCCGTGGGTTGAAGTGACCCCAATTATGTGATATACAGACCCAGGAATGGGAAATTTAGCAGCTGTGCCAAAATAACACATATTTTACCCCCAAATGCCATTTTTCCCGGAGAACCCCCCCCACCCGGAAAGCTATTGGGCTTGTTTTTGGCTAGTTTTGAGTAGCAATTGGGATTGGGCGAGTTTTGCTGTAAAAACTTGGCAACCCTGTCTGTGCGCGCTGGAATAAGTCACGTTAGAAGAAGAAGATGAGTGTAAACGATCTTTGCCGGTGTTGTAAAAAATAATTTAAGGATACACAGAGTACTTACCAACACCATCATCATTTCTGAGAGAAATAGTAAAGGTGAACGCATATACGAACAAGTTCTCCGTTTAGGATTAGAACAAATTCAACCCAAGCGCCTTTGATGACGTGGATGATTACGTCACTGTTCATCATCTGTCCATCATCGTCTAAAGCCCGCCCTGACAATTTCATTGGTCCGAACAGTTTCTGTTCGGGCATAATTACTTCTCTATGGATCAAGTCCAGACCGAACTGCCCGTGCAAAAAATTTTGTGGGCGGGGCTAAGTTCGTCTGGCATCCAGGCTATTTATACAGTGTAATTCACCCAGAATGTCACTTCTGTCATGTACTCACACCTAACATTCAAATGACTTATGATTCAATGTGACATCACACTCAAACTTAAAAATGGTGTTTCCAAACCACTTCCAAAAGTATCAGGATGGTTTAATATTGTGATTTCCAGACCTGGGAAAAGTCATGGAAATGAATAAAATCATGGATTATTTTTGTAGTTAATATAAATGCTCGGTCCTGAAATTAAGTTAAAATAAAAATCATGTTCTTTATCGTACTGGACCAATAAGAGATGGCATGCCGTTAATCCCTGTCTATTTTGGGATGCATGTTTACAGGCTAATTGCCATTTACCTGCAAGTGCATCACTTCACTTATTCTGATCATTATTTTTAATAAGCACACTTGTTTTTGGTGATTCCCATATTGCATCTAATTGCCTCATCGCCACTTGGGTGTACTAATGTTTTTGACGTGCTTTCCCTCTAGACTTGCAGAAAAACTGTGTCTGGCCCTTTAAGGAAATTGAGGCTGATGGTGTTGGCTCAGACCCAAGTGGGGGGAGGGCATGTGTTTACTGAGAGACAGCAGCTGATTGGTTGCTGTAAGCCTTTGCATCACAGAGGGGAGGGGCTGACTGGCATAAAATAACATGTCCTTATAAGGGCGGTGTGGACTGCACCATTCTCCACAGCACACGAGGGGTGTTCCCTCCTAGAGAAGCAGGGTTTGCAATCTACATACATGTCACATTACTTGCCTTTATATTGTTGATTAGAGTGTGTAAGGGTGAGTTTTGTCATGAGTGCAGGCTTTGTGAAGCGAAGCATTTTCTGTGTTTTTTTGTTCACTTGATAGTCAAATGGTTACAGAACATGTACTGTGGCAGACTTCAGCCTTTCATTGTGATGTCTGTGTGTCGAAGCCGTGCCTCCTCTCCGCAGCCGAGTGGTTCGTCCGGCAGACGGTCTAAAACCTCCCCTCCCTAAAGTCAGATTTATCTCAACTCCCAGGAAATACAGCAGCGACGATTGAACTGTGAAAGCTGCCGATCAAGAAACTGTGCCTCAAAGTGGACGGTGCTAAACCGGAGGGAGCTGTAGCCGGAAAGAACCATCGAGTTGTCTGGGATTTTCTCTCAATCCTCTTCCAATGGTTCTTTGGTCGAGGCCATGGCCTCTCAGTCAGGGTAAGCACTAGCACCAGCCATGTTTTCAGTGAGCAACTCCTGTGGCAGCCACGGCAAAGTTTTAGGCCTTCTCTCAGCAATTTGCATACCGTTCTTTCTGTTATTTCTCTAGCTTAGTTTTATTTCATAGACGTGTCTTTTTAAGTTGGTCTTTACATGAGCAGTGCACTTTAGGCAGCTTTGCCAGAGAATATTCTAGGTAGGCCGGATAATAATCTGGATTATATTCATATCTGAAGCACCTTTTGAATATATTGATATTGAACTATGAGCATGTGCACTGCATCTACACCCATGTCTTTCAGGTTACTTTTTCGCTCTTTCATTACATTTTCTTCAATCCACATGGAAATTGAAGCATTCCAGTCAAAAGACGTGTCAGTGTTTTATGATCGCCCAAATTGATGGCACTAGCATCCTATGATGCGAATGTAAAGCGTGTCGTGAATCGGTGGACGTCAAGCCCAAAGTATGCACCAGTTTTCTGCATGTCACCGTGTAAATCCAGATATTTTATGGCAACCCGCATGTATTCAAGGGCCTTAAAGGGATAGTTCTCAAAAAATGCAAATTAATCCATGATTTACTCGCCCTCAAGTCATCCTAGGTGTATTTCTTCTTTTAGCCAAACACAATCAGAGCTATATTAATAATGTCCTGGTTCTTCTAAGCTTTATAATGGGAATGAATGGGGGTCGAGACTTTGAAGTCCCAAAAAAGTGCACCCATCCGTCATAAAAGTGCTCCACACGGCTCCAGGGGTTTATAAAGGCCTTCTCAAGCCACGATAATATCCATGTTTATAACTTTATAAACTATAATCAGTGGCATAATCAAGTCTTGTTCTGGCGGAAGATTGACCAGATCGGTGTCATGTGTCAGGTCAGAGGTCACTCTTCCACCGCATACGGCTGTTACCGGAAGCCTGTGATTATAGTTTATAAAGTTATAAATATGGATATTTTCTTGGCTTTAGAAGCCCTTTATTGATCTCTGGAGCCGTGTGGAGCAGTTTTATGATGGATGGATGCACTTTTATGATGGATGGATGCACTTTTATGATGGATGGATGCATTTTTATGATGGATGGATGCATTTTTACGATGGAAGGATGCATTTTTATGACGGACCGTCGGATGGATGCATTTTTGTGATGGATGGATGCACTTTTATGATGGATGGATGCATTTTTACGATGGAAGGATGCATTTTTATGACGGACCGTCGGATGGATGCATTTTTGTGATGGATGGATGCACTTTTATGATGGATGGATGGATGGATGCATTTTTTGGGACTTCAAAATCTCAACACCCCCCCCCCCCCCCTAGGATGACTTGAGGGGGAGTAAATCATGGGATCATTTTTGGGTGAACTGTCCCTTTAATGCTCAAATATTGGGGTCCACTATGTAGTGTGCATACTCAAACCCCCCATCTGCACTCTCAGCCTGTGGAGTAAATATGATTTCCGCAATGCGAAAACGTGGATGGAATCACAGAATCCAGTCATAATTGTGTTAATAATGCGGAAAGTCATGACATTTGGCTAATTTTGGATGAATGAAGGCCTGGTCATGCTAAGGACGGTAACTGAAGATAGATACAGTGCTAAAAATCATTCTAAATGTAAAATATTAGCAGATTTCACACCATAGCTATAACCATAATGACCCAGTGAAATTAACTGTATCACTTTTTAGACTGTTTTGTTTTTTTCTGGATTAACAGTAAAAACATTGACAGCCAATCAGAATCCATCCTGGTTTAAAGAGCTCGAGCATTTAAAGTGGTAGACGACATAAACTGCAGCGCGCACTTGGAATAAACAGGGCGCGATATCATCCACTGGTGTGGATGCTAATATAGTTATCATAGTTATCGTTCTTGGTGTGAATTAGCCTGGTTTTCATTTGTACAGAGAGTCTGGCCGCTCTCCATTGGCAAGCGTTTACTTCCCTGAAGGCGGGAACTCTGTTGAAGTGTAAAACTATTGGATCTGCCATAACCAATCGCTAACATTTGGTCGTGACGTATGACATCTTAAACTAGCGCACAACATCAACGTCATCGTTCTCATCCACTTCCTCTTTTCGCTAATTGGACCGGTTACAATTTGACCGGAGAAAACCTAAGAATATACGTAGGCGGGCGAAGCCAGGCTAGGTGTGAATGGGCCTCAAGTCAAAAAGTAGGATTGTGCACTTAAAGGTGCAGTGTGTAATATTTATGAGGATCTATTGACAGAAATGCAGTATAATATCCATAACCATGTTTTCAGTGGTGTATAAAGACCTTAGAATGAGCCGTTTTTATCTACACACACCGCGAGTCTCCTTACAGTGAAGTCGCCATTTTGCGCCGCCATGTTTCTACAGTGGCCCTAAACGGACAAACTTCTCTACAGAGCGCTACTCACTCTCTCTCGTCTCAGACGACGGCATTTTTTGTCCTGTGTTGGCCACCGTAGCTTCTCTATGTGCTATAAAAGGGAGGGGTGAGCGATTGCAATTCACAACCTCACCACTAGATGCCGCTAAAACTTACACACTGCACCTTTAAATTGTGATATGAACTAGTGTTTTGAATAGAAAAGCTGCAAATTAAACATGAAGTCTGCATGATACTAAAGTAGCTGTATATGTTTGATGATTTCAAGACTTTTTGATGACTAAAACTGAATTTAACCATTCAAATGGAATAAAAATTGTTGGGGAAAACTTATTTCCTAGTTCCTCAAGTATACTTTTGAAAGCCTTGCGCTCTAGACTGTGCGAGACTGAGCGTATTCCTTGCTCTTGAGCAGGGGAGAAGCTCGAATCCAGGTATGAAACCATATTTTGGGGGGGAATATTGTGTGAACTAACCCTTTTGCTGTTCATGCAGGCGACTGTAGGGTCTGACTAGCGGCCCCTTTAGTTTTCACTGGGCTGTTGATGCTTTAATAAGCTGTGTGTGTGGAGAGAGAGAGAGAGAAGTTCAGGTGTTCACGCCAGTTCATCAGCATAGACCGTTAATGGTTTGACTAATTGGATTTGGTTCAATGGCGTGTCACACGGCTGCACGTTACATCGGCCATTTGAGTGGTTTTGTCGTGCAAACGCTCTCTCATTAGCACATTCATTCATTCGATGAGCTTTCTCGCCGCGGCTATCAACTCAACAAAACCTTTCTGTTACCCTGACATGATCTAATCCATCAAAAGTGACTCCCCTCGGAAAACCGAACCTAAAAACATCTCCAAACCTCACCTCACCGTTTACTGATCTAATCAGGGATGCTTCCCGTGATGTTTGTCGTGTTGCGTTGAGATTTGATTAATTGGCCTGTGATATCATTTTAATGAATGATTTGTTCACAATGCTTTTGTAAAGAGACTTAAAACGGCTGCACTATTATGCCACAAATCATAATTGTCGATTATTCCCTTGAAGTTGTAATTGCGATTTTTATTAATTACGATGATCACACAATTTACATTGAATGTTTTGAGAAGCTTGTTTGAAGCGACTGCTTGCCTTATTGTTATATCAGCTGAAAACACTCTTCCTCAAAAATTGCTTTTCTCTAGCATTAAAGGTGCAGTGTGTAATATTGACAGAAATGCTATATAATATACATAACTATGTGTATAAAGACCTTACATAATGTACCATTATGTTTTTATTACCTTTAGAATGAGCCGTTTCTATCTTCACACACCGCGGGTCCCTTACAGTGCGTTCACACCAGGTGAGACTTGCGTGAATAAATCGTGCTGTTCGTGTGTAGTTGGGACTCTTGAACATTGAGTTCTCGCTTCATTCACACGTGACATTAACTTCACAACAGACGCCTCATGGGAGGGGCTTCTGCCAGCGGCTCGTCTCGTTATGAAATGGCTGACATGGATTGTTTGAAAATGCGGAGAATAAGCTCAGTTTGCCGGCTTTAGCTAGCTTGTAGTCTCAATGGGGTGAATTCAGGGTGATTGGGGCACTTTTTTCAAGTCATCTCAATGGCAAAAAAGTGTCCCAATCACCCTATGTAGAGCTCAAATTGAGTAAAGAGTGTTTTTTACAACTCACCAGACTGTCCGACCTCCTCACTCACTTTCTTCCAAGCAAGATCCTTTATTCCTGTTTCTATAAAGTACGTACAGCTCCAGGTATCCACATATGATTTTGTCCTCCTTGTTGTCACTACTAGAGCAAGCTCCTGATTGGTTAACGTGGCGCGAATATCCGCCAGATTTTTCAACTCTCGTGTGAATCGCACACCAACCGCTCAATTTGCGGCGTGTCATTCGCGTCTTTGCATTGGCTTAACATGTAAATCACATGCTTCATTCGCGTCTGGTGTGAACGCACCATTACAGTGAAGTCGCCATTTTGCGCTGCCATGTTTCTACGGTGGCCCTAAACGGACAAACTTCTCTACAGAGCGCTAGCTACTCACTGCTGTCTCAGATGACGACATCTTTGTCCTGTGTGGGCCACCGTAGCTCCTCTGTGAGCTTCGAAAGGGAGGGGTGAGCGATTGCAATTCACAACCTCACCACTAGATGCCGCTAAAACTTACACTCTGCACCTTTAAATGCGTTCAGTCGCTTCCGTGTTTATCTAAGCGCAGGGCTCCAGACTGTAGCCGAATATATACTAGAGTCTGTGAATATTAAACTGCAAAATACTATTTAAATATTACTCCTGCATGACACGCGCGTGACACTCGCTCGCTGTCTTTGTAGTCTCTGTCCCTATATGAGGACACGAACGCATAAACCGTCACTTCATGAGAATTTACCGTTTCATTTGGGAAAACTATCATGAACACAGACACTCAAAGGTGTTCACGGCAACCCGTCAAAATAAAGGTTCGGTTTAAAAAAATTGAATTCGACAGAATATTTCCGGCTACTGTTGTACAGTAGATTTAGTGCCAGCTCTATGTTAGGGTTGGGCGATGTCTCCTAAATTGGCAGCTGACGATGTTTACAGTAAAACATCGTGATGGACGATGATATCGTCGTTTTTTTTTAATTAATACAAATATATAATTTACTATATCTGTATTTTACTATCTCTTTACATAAATACTATTTTCTACTTCTAAACTATATATAATTTTGTTATTTTACTAACCCAAATAATGACTCATCCGCGCTAGGTTGCACGTGAGGGAAAAAAGTAGCTTCCTTCCACTTAAGAAGAGTTGTGCACTTTTTATTTTAATAAATCTCTTTACATAAATGCTATTTTCTACTTCAAAACTATAATTTCGTTCCTAACCCAGTGTTTTGTATGTTAATGCTGTTTTATGTGAATAACACCGAGTGAAGCACAAAGCTTTGTTTACAAAGGAAATAAATTCGCAGCCATGAATGGATTCATGCCGAATGAGAGAGGCTGAGCCCAATTTAAGATTTGTCAGCTTTTTTATTCTGTTTTGCGACTTCTTTGAATTTTAACAATAGGCCTAACGTTAGTCCATTTTATCCCACATGGTCATCTCGTTTCTTTTCTCAAATCTTCACTCGCGTCGCACCTATTTTCAAAGGGAATTATAAACGTTTCTTCCTTTCGTTTGTTTATAAGTCTATTATACCCATTCACGTCCTTTACTGTGGGAAAGTAGAAAAACACTGTAGGATGAGTAGCTACCTTTTTACTTACTTTTATTTAACACAGTTTGTGCTTGTTATTAGACTTGGTAAGGCGCGTCATGTTTATTTGAATGGCGCATTTCACACACACAGGCCATTTTACTTTCGTTTTCTCTGGCAGTGAATAATCAAACATAGCTTAAAGCTACACTGTGTAACTTTTTAGTTTATTCTTAGCTAAAAATATATGTGCTCATTAATGTATATTTACTTCTTTCAAGTAATAAAGTATTCTCATAAGTTTATAATATGCCATTGATAATACATACGGGTAAGGGGTTCGAATGGGGGTCGCCATGTTGCCCCTCCATCTTGAAAGTACATTAGCCAAAGAGGGACATACCCGTAAATTCAAGCTTCGCCTTTCGCGTTTTAACACTCGATGGCACCGTGTCGAATGTGAAGAGGGGGATTGTTTGAGACTGCTATATGAAAACCTGAAAGCCTTTTTGAAAGTCTGTTGCTGATGGAGGATCACTCTTATTCTCCAGGATATGTCACAGAGTCGCCAAGGAAGCGAAAAAGAGAATTAAGACGCAACACAACAGGCAAATCAACACTAATGGACGAGGTCGAACTGGAAGCCATGTTAATCTTGGACTAAATCGGCCACTGTAGGAGTTAAAACGAAATCGGAATTGGGAGGAACAGAAACTAATATTTACTGGATGGTCATATACCTTTTCACCGCTAGATGGGGGAAAATATCACACAGTGTAGCTTTAAATGTCTTGACCCTGTGGAAGATAAAATTGGTTCTTCAGAACAAGTGTTGCTTTGCAACATCAGGAGAACACATGAAGACGGAGATATTTGAGAACAGCTCGTGTTTCATCTCGTGCAGAGCGGTATATGACGCAACTTTGAGGCGAAATGAGATTTTTTTTTTTTTACTAATATTTAATTTTCTTATATTCTTTAGGTTACCATTATTTACTGATAATGGTTTAAATGTTTTACAGGCTGTGGTGTGTTGTTTCACTGACAGAAGTGCTGAAATAAACACACATGCTTATGAAATGGATTAAGCCTCGTTTATTATTTCAAAATGTAGGCTATATCTGACAAAGACTACAGTATTTAAAATAGAATATATGCATTAGTTATATTCTCAATATAATGTACAGAGCAATCCCTGCAAAGTTAACTATAGAAGAGGATTAGTGTGCGTCGCACTCACAACAAGACTCGCAATGGGGGAGTGGCATCACCATCAGCACAACCCTACTCTATGTAGTAATAATAATAATACGACTTTCTAATAATAATAATAATAATGCCTAGATGGTTGACTATTTTTCACTTGATCTTTTTTTTAATAAACAATGTTTACTTTTAAACCGCAGACAGCCTTTAAATGTACTTATAATGATTATCATAAATAATAAACGTAGTACATTTAATATATATATTTTTTAAATAGTTAAATAAAAATAAAAAAACATTTAGCTTTGGTACTGAAATTGGTACCGAGTACCGTACAATTTTTATGGTATTGGTATTTTGGTACCTTCACTGCACCTTTAAGCCTCAAATGTCAAATATACATGGGTTTGGTTTCCTCTTTAAATAATAAAAAAGTGAAAATGACGTTATACTATAATTAAAACACTGTGGAAAACCCCTTAAGATGATCTGTAGAAAGGAAAAAAGCACATCTTAAGCGCACAGAATAATGTAATAATTATTATTATTATTTTTTTTTGTAATTGCGCCTTTTGAACGATTTCACAATCCGTAATTGTAGTCCCGATTACAAATCAGATCAATTGTGCCGCCCTACGACTTAATGCATTTGAATTAAAGCATCCTTTAACCTTCTTTTCCTCTCTTTCCTTCATCCCATCTTCTGTTTGCTTATTCTGGCTCGCTCTTATTTCTTTCTGTTTTGCTCTCGTTTCACTATTTTTCATCCTTTCAATGTTTTGTTCCCAACTCTGTTCTTTTGCTCACTTAACTTTGTCGTTTTGGCATTGTTATGGAGGTACAGCGAGTATAACTACGAACGAATGTCCAACTTTTCTGTGCCTTTTACTCGAGAAACGAGTAGAAACCTGCATTTTATGATCCACATAGAGTTCATTAAAGGGATAGTTCACCCAAAAATGATCATTTTGTCATCATTTGCATTTCGTTTGAGTTTCTGTCATCTGTTGAGCACAAAAGAAGATATTTTGAAGAAGCCAAACATTGACTTATTATGGAAGTCAACCAAATATCCTCTTTTGTGTCCAATAGCTGTGTAGTAAATGACCGGTTAGATTTTTGGGTGCGCTATCCCTTTAATGCGCCTCTTATACAACATCACCAGTGTTTCACCGAGAGAGTAGATTCATCCTGTTGTGGTTTTTAAATGACATTTTAGCAAACCTGAACCGTTAAGAATGTTTGATCTTCAATTGAAAAATCTGCCTTTTTGAATGACGTTTTAACTGAACCATGCACGTCAAAGACTGACAGTTTTAGGAAGTTTCATTGGCCGTTATCTGTCATTTCATCAGAATTTCCATTGTGGTAAATGCTGGCCGAACGTGTAACTCCTCTCGCAAGTGCTGCCCGTTATTAGGCCACATGTAGTCATTCGGAGGATGATGGCGTGCATGAAACATAACACAGATGGACAGACTCACACCAATAACCGTGTCTAATTTAATGCTAACACTGCGCTCTCCTGTCTTTTACTCTGTGAAATAGCCCAGCCTTGTTTTCTAAATGAGAGCAGGGAAAGCACATCTCTGCTCGACTCAGTTATCCTGTCTTATTTGTTCAAATGTGTAACTTTGTCTTGGTTTAAATGTAGCTCAAGGTGTCAGGAAGCAATTTTTTCTTTGATTCTTCACTGCTTAGTGACTCTGTCTCTGTTGTTAGCAACATGAACCGTGAAGACCGGAATGTGCTCCGTATGAAAGAAAGGGAAAGGAGAAATCAAGAAATCCAGCAGGGAGGAGAGGCCTTTCCAGCTAACTCCCCCCTCTTTCCTGAACCTTATAAAGTTGTAAGTTAATTTTGTTTCTTCTTTTTTTCATTTGACTTTTATTTATTCATTTATTTTTCGCTCTGTCGACCTCATTTCATCTTGGGTGGTTGTTCCTTTTTGGTTTTGACATTTCTGATATATTGATCTTGCTCCTTAGAGGACAACACATTACTCATAAGCTTTGTGGCGATACAGTTGTACAGTGACGGTAATTACAGAATGATTCAATTATGCACCGCGCTAATCGGTGTGTATTAACTAGAGCTGCACGATTTTGGATATATTGAGATTGTTTTGTTTTGTTTTAAGTGGAGATCACGATTCGCCTGTGATTCTGAACAGACGACTAAACAAAATAACATGTCATTTACTAGAGCTGCTGACTAAACGTTAATTGCTGCAGTCTATTTAAAATGTTTAGTTAATCGGAATTAATTTCAATGAAAGAATGATTCAATGATTCACTCATAAATACTCTACTTGTTTCATTACTGGATGAATCAGTGTTTTTGAATGACTCTCTTGAGTGAATGATTCAATGACTCACTCATAAAGACATTTCACTTGATTCATTACTGGATGAATCAGTGTTTTTGAATGATTCTCTTGAGTGAATGATTCAATGACTCACTCATAAAGACATTTCACTTGATTCATTACTGGATGAATCAGTGTTTTTGAATGAATCTCTTGAGTGAATGATTCAATGACTCACTCATAAAGATTTCACTTGTTTCATTACTGGATGAATCAGTGTTTTTGAACAAATCTCTTGAGTGAATGATTCAATGACTCACTCATAAAGACTTCACTTGTTTCATTACTGGATGAATCAGTGTTTTTGAACAAATCTCTTAATGAATGATTCAATGACTCACTCATAAAGATTTCACTTGTTTCATTACTGGATGAATCACTGTTTTTGAATGAATCTCTTGAGTGAATGATTCAATGACTCACTCATAAAGATTTCACTTGTTTCATTACTGGATGAATCACTGTTTTTGAATGAATCTCTTGAGTGAATGATTCAATGACTCACTCATAAAGACTTCACTTGTTTCATTACTGGATGAATCAGTGTTTTTGAATGAATCTCTTGAGTGAATGATTCAATGACTCACTCATAAAGATTTCACTTGTTTCATTACTGGATGAATCAGTGTTTTTGAACAAATCTCTTAATGAATGATTCAATGACTCACTCATAAAGACTTCACTTGTTTCATTACTGGATGAATCAGTGTTTTTGAATGATTCTCTTGAGTGAATGATTCAATGACTCACTCATAAAGACATTTCACTTGATTCATTACTGGATGAATCAGTGTTTTTGAATGAATCTCTTGAGTGAATGATTCAATGACTCACTCATAAAGACTTCACTTGTTTTATTACTGGATGAATCAGTGTTTTTGAACGATTCTCTCGATTAAATGATTCAATTACTCATAAATACTTCACTTATTTCATTACTGGATGAATCAGTGCTTTTGAACAAACCTCTTGAGTGAATGATTCAATGACTCACTCATAAAGACTTCACTTGTTTCATTACTGGATGAATCAGTGTTTTTGAATGATTCTCTTGAGTGAATGATTCAATGACTCACTCATAAAGACTTCACTTGTTTCATTACTGGATGAATCAGTGTTTTTGAATGATTCTCTTGAGTGAATGATTCAATGACTCACTCATAAAGACATTTCACTTGATTCATTACTGGATGAATCAGTGTTTTTGAATGAATCTCTTGAGTGAATGATTCAATGACTCACTCATAAAGATTTCACTTGTTTCATTACTGGATGAATCAGTGTTTTTGAATGAATCTCTTGAGTGAATGATTCAATGACTCACTCATAAAGACTTCACTTGTTTTATTACTGGATGAATCAGTGTTTTTGAACGATTCTCTCGATTAAATGATTCAATTACTCATAAATACTTCACTTATTTCATTACTGGATGAATCAGTGCTTTTGAACAAACCTCTTGAGTGAATGATTCAATGACTCACTCATAAAGACTTCACTTGTTTCATTACAAGATGAATCAGTGTTTTTGAACAAATCACTTGAACGAATGATTCAATGACTCACTCATAAAGACTTCACTTGTTTCATTACAAGATGAATCAGTGTTTTTGAACAAATCACTTGAACGAATGATTCAATGACTCACTCATAAAGACTTCACTTGTTTCATTACAAGATGAATCAGTGTTTTTGAACAAATCACTTGAACGAATGATTCAATGACTCACTCATAAAGACTTCACTTGTTTCATTACAAGATGAATCAGTGTTTTTGAACAAATCACTTGAATGAATGATTCAATGACTCACTCATAAAGACTACTTGTTTCATTACTGGACGAATCAGTGTTTTGAACAAATCTCTCGATTAAATGATTCAATGACTCACTCATAAAGACTTCACTTGTTTCATTACTGGACGAATCAGTGTTTTGAACGAATCTCTCGATTAAATGATTCGATGACTCACTCATAAAGACTTCACTTGTTTCATCACTGGATGAATCAGCGATTCGATAATCTCTTGAATGGTAAATGGACTGCATTTATATAGTGCTTTCAACAGACCCATGGCCATCCAAAGCGCTTTGCATATTGCCTCACATTCACCCATTCACACACTCATTCATACACAGACTGAGTGATTCAATGACTCACTCATAAAGACTCCACTTGTTTCATTACTGGATGAATCAGTGTTTTTGAATGAGTCTCTTGAGTGAATGATTCAATGACTCTCTCTTAGACTCCACTTGTTTACTAGATGAATCAGTTTTTGAACAAATCTCTTGAATGAATGATTCAATGACAAATACATTTTTAACAGTCACTTGTCGCCACCTACTGGTGTAACGATGTAATCGATACAATCATTATTTAAAGCGGCTAGTTACTTTTCAAAAGGTGATTTACTCTAACGTAGACATCAGTGTATATATCCGAACTATACATTTTTATCCCAGTACCAATAATGATACTGTGTGTTTGTGATGCTGTTTCATATCTACACATGACAACGGCTCTCTCTGGCTCAGGACGCAGATCTGAATGCTGGCTGTGATTGGACTCGCCGTCATTCAGGAATCTTTTAACAATTAATCGTGCAGCTCTAATATTAACCATTAACATTTTCTTAAAGATTTATATAAAATATGTAATGGCAAATAAAGATGCTTAAATTGCTGGATTTAAACACTGCATGTATGCTACTTTATGCCGTATTAACTTCATTCATTAAGTATTTTGAAAACTGAAAATGTGCTCTATCCAGTGACAGCTGTCTGTAGATTTCGGAGGGACCTTTTCTGTTTATCATCCAATTGGAAATGGTATTCAAACGATGCTGATAATCTCTAAATGGCTAAATATCATATCTCACTAATGGTGTTTACATGCTGCTCCTTTGTGCTTCAGACAATACCATGGTACGTGTCCCAAAAACCATGCATTGTACTGTTTTTATTGGCGCCAGGTGTCATTTGCTATTTCAACCCTTACGGTTATTGCAGGGCGTTTTATGGTAAGTACTTGCATTGTTAGATGTGTCATTCGGACTTATTTTGGCTGGTATAAAATGTCTGTTGGCTAGTGGCCGGTCCTAAATCTCCTGTTGCCCACTTTCTAGTTATACACGGATAAACTTTGTGTAGTTTACTCTGCCTGTTGTGAAGTAAAGGTCATTGCCAGTTAGGCCTGGACATTGAGAAACCGCCAAAGCAAGTACTCTCATCATTTGTCATCAGATAATATCATTTGAGCTGTGAGTTTGCAGTCTGAATTCAGTGTGATGAGAGAGATATGACATATAGGACGAAGACAAGTAATTAGTTAAGTGTGACTTTTAATTTGTTAAACTATGAATAGGGGTGGAAATCATGATAAAATGTAACAATTCAGTGTTATTGGTTTAAACCGGATGTACAATATGAGTCAAAATCTGCTTTAAATGTTACAAATCATGCACAAATGTATCATCTTTTATTGGAAAATTAATCATTTTATCACACTTTGATAATTGGCTTAATCGTTTAAACAACTGAGGTGGTGTTCAAACTACATTATTTATTTTTTAAATCACCTGTCAAGTTTATAATACTTATATATTATCATATGGGAGGCAAGATGGACGACTACAAGGACTCGTGTTAAGATCACTCATTTAACAGTTCATATATTGCCAATATTATGAAAAAAGGATCCGTTAAGAATAGAAAATTAAAAATATTCCAATCAGGAATGTCAGAATCGGTAGTTCATGCATAAAAAGTCTTGTCAAAACCAACAGACGTTCACTGGCGTGAAGTATTTCACTCGGTTTCCTGATCTATCTGGTTCAATTTCAGCGTGTGAAGAGCACATTTATGCTTGCGTGCGTTATGTATGTTTGAGTTTTCCAGGAAATGCATGTTCTCCCGCTGATTCTGTATTTTGCACTTTATTTTATTGACAGACATCAATGTTGTGGTTTTGAAATGATGGATTGTTAGGTAATAATTATTAGGGATGCACGATATATCGGTCACCATATCGGTATCGGCCGATATATGTTCATTTTTAATGTTATTGTTATCGGTCCGATATCTTAAAGCCGATAAATAATCTATCATTTCCTTCAGCTGAGATGCTCTTTTCGCCATGATGGGTTTGAATTGCTTGAAATATGATTGAAATCACTTCAAACTAAGAAAATGCAGTTCAGAGCAACATGAGCAGTGCGAGTCTGTCATTTAGACTACATAAAATTACAATTAAAAACATAATTGTGTGTTTGGGACTTGTTTTTGTAATCAGGCTCTCAAAAATGATATACAAAGTTGGATTTAGATTTATCGGCCCATATATCGGTTATCGGCTTTTTAAATATAAAGTATTCTCGTTATCGACCTAAATGTTCATATCGGTGCATTCCTAATAATTATTTATTTCTTAGCCGGCCAGTGAAGAGATTGATGCACATGAATGCATGTCGATGTTTTTAGTTGTAATATTCTAGTTTTTAGTTGTGATACGTTTTTGACGGACGTGATGACATGCATAAGGATCGATATTTTGGTAATTATAAAACCGTCCGGAGACGTTTGAAATGTTTTTGCATATATTTCATCCCGTAAAATAAGTGTAATGAACTATTTTGTGGCTTAAATTATTACCCAGAGACAAAAATGTTAAATTCGTTGACTTCTAAAAAGCAAGTTCCTTTGTTTTAAAAATGTTTTTTTAATATTTATCAATAAAAATCTTGTATTTAAACCCTTGAGAATGCAGATGCTGTTGTAAATAATAATGGAACAACAGTTTTAAGAGATTTTTCACTCTTAGCAGATTTTGACTCGTATATATTATGCAAATCACCAGATTTTAATATTTACAAACCTCAACAAGCATTTCCCTATGAAACAGGACGTTTTGGCTTTTGTTCTGTTTTGTTGGACACAAGTTAATTTTAGTCTGTTTTGCAGTTGCAAATGTGTATGTTGGCTAAATCTGTGTTAACTTTGATGAATATACTAGTATTACAGACCCTTCATTCATCACACGGGGTGTTTAATTGACCTCTCTTTGTACTCTAATTGGGCTGATATAAAAGCTGAAAAGGGTGGGGAAGGACCGAGATATTATAGTCACATGTTACAGTAAAGAAGATTACAGTCTCTCTCCGTCTAATCTTTGCTGCTAACCAGCTTTGCACAGCGGTAAGTGCTTCACATCGGTGGTGAACCTGTCACGGGGTGCGAGTAATGCAACCTGTCAGGTAGAGAATACAGACAGTCTCGTCGTCCTCTTTATATTCCCTGAAGGATCAGATGAAGCTGTGTACTAACAGTGGACAACCCCTACTTTGACGTTTCCTCCACTCAGACTAGGACACGACACACATTAGGGGTAGTGGTGCAAATAATATCCATTCTGGACAGATCAAGTTGTAAAACTAAATATTGAGTCTTATATTTGTCATGTGACTCTCTGCGCTGTCTCTAAATCGTGTTTGATTGTTGCAAGGATCAAAAAACAAATGGGGGAACTGCCAAGAGTGGGCCGGACTATGTCCTTACTATGATATTACGAGCTTTACACAAACACAACGTGCAAATGATTTATGAATGGTTGCTTCTGCCAGCAGTCATGCTTTAACTGCCCTCATAAGCAGCTGATCTTCAACTGGATGTACTAAAAATGACTAAAAAAGGTTTAGAAGGATGACAAAATTTAACTAAAATTAATTAAATATTGTAAAATTCAGAAACGGACATCATTTGGAATATATTTCCTGACTCCCATAATATATTTAACTCTTTCCATGAGCAGCATTTGATGTTTTTCACACAACTTTCATGGCCCCCAGGATACTATATGAATATTTGAACATGCAATAAATCAGAAAGTACAGACCCTTAGTTTAAAAAAACCAAAAAAAAAACCAGTTTTATTCTAGCTTCATGCATTCTTTTTTTTTATCAACACTTGATTATGGGTATATTTAATAAAAAGCAACATTTCGAACAAAAGGCTGAGAGAGAAAAGATTAAGCATGCATTTGCTTGTTTCTGCTTCTTTTTTTACTGTGTTTTGATCAGGAGATTCAGTACTCTTTCAGGAGTGTGTAATAGCACCCCCTAATACAGAAAGCCGGAAAATGATCAATGGCAGGAAAAAAACTATATATTAATAGCCTATATGAATTTATTTCAGTTTTATTAAATGTAAACCTAATCAAAGAGAGCTGGCAAACTTTGTAGTGGCACCAAAATGCGACCATTAACTGATGTATTTTGCCGTTCTCATGCTCATTTCACCCTGTTCTTTTCTCCCAACAGTCCAAGGAAGATAAACTCTCAAGTCGCATTCAGAGCATGCTGGGAAATTACGACGAAATGAAGGAGACCATCGGTGAACCCCCAATGTCCAAGCTCATTCCCAAAGCCTCCAGCTCCTCCTCGGAAGATAAATCTGGCCAGTACGGCGACCAGCGCGGAGGCACCCAGAGTCAGAACAGTAAATGGACTCCAGTCGGCCCGGCTCCTGGTGGCGGCAGCATCTCTTCTACGACCTGCACTTCCTCCTCCTCGCAGAAGCGTTCATCCGTGCAGGGCATCCACGGCGGCAGCCAGCGTAGCGGCTCTAGCAGCGGCGGTCAACGGCACGAGCGAGACTACAGCAGCAGCGGCAGCAAGAAGTCCAGCAAGCACGGCTCCGAGCACAAGTCCCACTCCACCTCCAGCCCGGCCAAGGGCTCCATGAACTCCGGCGGCCACTCGCGCTGTCGCACAAAGTCGCCCAGGGATAGAGAACCCAATTGGGACTCGCCCTCAAGAGGTCCCACCTTTCCCAGCGGACAGCATCCCAGCCAGACCTTCCCGCCCTCACTCATTAAACCCAGCTCCATGCTCCAAAAACCCACTGCTTATGTGCGGCCCATGGACGGGCAGGAAACGGCCGAGCCCAAGACCTCCTCAGAGTCATACGGGGGCCAGTCGCACAGCAGTGCTGTGGGAGAAATGAAGCCCAATGGCAAGGCTTCTCTCACCAAGCTCAAGATTCCCACGCAACCTGTCGACGTAAGTCGTGCATGCCCCCCCCCCCCACCCACCCATGTATAAACGGTTCATGTCGATAGTTTTCAGTCAGAGCTTAAAGGTAAATTTTTGTGATGTTAATTCGCCATTTTTACATTAAAATAGGCCATTTACATGATTCACGCAGATGGGTCACCACATTTCAGAAACTTCCAGATTTTGTTCATATTTTTTCTGTACAAAGACAAAAATAAATAGTGAGGAAAGCCAGAATATTGAATGTCACAGATGTATATTTACTAGGGGTGTAATGGTACACAAAACTGACGGTTCGGTACGTCCCTCGGTTTTGAAGTCCTGGTTCGGTATGGATTCGGTACAGCAGTTTTACAAAATTGCTTTTTATTAATTTTTATTCAACAGTGGTTTAATGAAAAAAAATTGTGTCTGTCCTTAAATGAATTAAATTATAACTAAAAGTTTCTTAAAGATAATGCTGTAAACTATATAGGGAGCCCTTACTTACATATAGCTATTAAAGATTAACAGCAGAGCCCAAACTATTAGCCTAAATTCAGTTGCTATTTATTTTTAGATATAATAATCAACACTCATAAGCTTCACATAAGGCAGTTTTTGCATTAACTTCTAAATCTAATTATTTTTATTCGTTGTTGAAATATAATCATTTAGTGGCTGTAATTTTCATGACAGGTTTATTTAAACATACATTAAATAAACAAGACATCACTAACAGGCTAAGTAGTATATAATGAATATATAACGGCTAATATAATGAATATATAACGGCTAATATAATGAATATAACGGCTAATATAATGAATATAACGGCTAATATAATGAATATAACGGCTAATATAATGAGTATAACGGCTAATATAATGAATATAACGGCTAATATAATGAATATAACGGCTAATATAATGAATATAACGGCTAATATAATGAATATAACGGCTAATATAATGAATATAACGGCTAATATAATGAATATAACGGCTAATATAATGAATATAACGGCTAATATAATGAATATAACGGCTAATATAATGAATATAACGGCTAATATAATGAATATAACGGCTAATATAATGAATATAACGGCTAATATAATGAATATAACGGCTAATATAATGAATATAACGGCTAATATAATGAATATAACGGCTAATATAATGAATATATAACGGCTAATATAATGAATATAAGGGCTAATATAATGAATATAAGGGCTAATATAATGAATATAACGGCTAATATAATGAATATAAGGGCTAATATAATGAATATAAGGGCTAATATAATGAATATAACGGCTAATATAATGAATATAACGGCTAATATAATGAATATATAACGGCTAATATAATGAATATAAGGGCTAATATAATGAATATAACGGCTAATATAATGAATATAACGGCTAATATAATGAATATAACGGCTAATATAATGAATATAACGGCTAATATAATGAATATAACGGCTAATATAATGAATATAACGGCTAATATAGTGCATGTATTCAGTGAAAGAGTTGATTTCTCTAGTGAGCTACAGCTGTGGACACTGAATGACTTCTGAGTAAACGTGATTCTGCATGACATTGTTTACAAGCTGTTTTATTGTCTTTCCGCGGTTGAAACACAGATGGAGCGATTACACGACATATGATACATTTCAGTAAGTTGTAATGTATCCTCAACATACCTTAAGATATATTCATTTATGTTTATTCTTTAGGAAGAGATGATCGCATTGACTCGCGCGCCGCTTTAAGTTGAACTGATACGCGTCTATCAGTCACGTCACATTAAAGAGCGTTAAAATGGCATTTATCGTTTGAATTTCGTGATAAAATGGACTGAATACTTAATATGTTCGTTTGGGAACTCGGATTGAAGTGTGTTCCGCGCAGGGTTGCCAGGTTTTCACAACAAAACCCGCCCAATTGCTACTCAAAACTAGCCCAAAACAAGCCCAATCTCGTTTCAGGGGGGCATCTCCAGTAAAAATCGCATTTGGGGGGTTAAATATGTGTGTTTTTTTGCATGGTTGCCTACTAAAATTCGCATTCCCGGGGCTAAATATCATATAATTGGGGTCGCTTCAACCCGCGGACATGAAAAACAGCCCAGTACCCAACCTGTACCGAAACGGTTCAATACGAATACGTGTACCATTACACCCCTAATATTTACTGAGTAATCACTGTTTTTGTTGAGATTTGCAGCCAAATTACAGGAGGTAAAGATGACTTTAGAAAGACGGCGGCATCATTATTGTATTTTCACACAGAGATTGGTAGATCTATTAGTGAAATCTGTTGACTTTATCAATCTGTGTTGCGTTATAATCCAGCGGCGACCGTTCAAAAATGGAAAATAAGCACTTCTTGTGTCATTTTTCCCCCCCAAGTTTGACTGCCTGTAACTCAAGAGCTATTAAATATATCTCAATATCATTTTAGATTCTGGTTCTTAACACACTTTTCTTGTGGCATCTTAATTTGTAAAGCCTAAAATGGTTACTTTACAGAGATGTGAGATCTCAATGTGGCTCTGTGATTAAATTTGGGCCATTTTGCACACAGCTGATACTTTTTATATTTAAAGAGGAATATCTGAAGAACAAATAATGTTGGAACTAGAAATGTTTCTCATTCATCAGCTCAATTGCACAGAACGTGCCTCTCTGAGTGCCAAAAAACACTGAAATGGTCAAATTGATGCACATTGGTGTATGTATTTTTGATGCTCAATGGTATATTTATATGAATCTGTATTTGAATGAGTTTCAGGGATATTTGGAAGAAAGTATTTTATTCGGTTTTATAGCTTCTAATGCTAGCAAGAGTTTGTTGTATGCAATTGTTTTGCTGGAGGGAAGCGTTACATTTCTGTTTTTTCTAGTTTCAGTATTATTTGTTCTTAAGACATTCGACTTTAAACACAGTAAGTATCAGCTGTTTGAAAAGTTACCCATATTTGGTTTTCGGTCATTGAAAATGGGCAAAATTTGAGCTTGAGATCGCCATATCTCTGGGATTGAACCACATAGGGCCTTTAAAATGAAGACGACAAAAGAAGAGTTCATTAAGAATGAGATCTTTAATACTTTTTGAGTTACAGGCACACAAAATAAATATTTATTGCACTCAGAGAGGCGTGTTCTATACAATTGTTGATAGACTAGTTTCAATATTATTTGCTCTTCAGATGTTCAGTGGATGTAAAAATGTCATGTACACTGTAAACCCTAACGCTCAAGATAATGAATCGGTTTGAGTAGAGCCAACTCAAATTAAACAAATTAGTTCAAACAAATCAACTTATGAGTATTCAGAACTTTTTTCTTTTGAGTTCTCAAAACCGACACATTTTGAGTAATCTGAACTTTCATTTGTTGAACGTTTCCTTGTTTTGAGTTTTATAAAGGTATACAAACTTAACTGGATTGGGATTTCTATTTCCCAGCATGCTTTGCCACGACTCTCAAAAGGAACACTAAATGCCTAAATTGAGTTATATAATGTTTTTTTGTGCAAGATTAATGTTAAGTGGGAGATTTAGTAGTTTAATGTTAGTTTAGAAGCGTTTCTGTTATATTGTTTTTTGTAGGGTTTCCATCATGTGACGAGTGGAGCATGAGCTGTTTAATGTGTTATATTGTTGTCCTTATTCAGCAAGTGCTATACAATGCTAATGCTATCAGAGCATTGTGTTACCAATTCGCAAGGTGGCATTTACTGAATTAGCTAAAGCTAGCCAAGTTTCCAGTACTAAAGTTGAGATTTCATATTTTTAAGTTAAATGTATGAATTAGCTTACTCAAATATTTCAAGTTCAGAGCAATTCAAATGTGTGAGTACAAAATATAAATCTGCAAGTTCTGCTTACTTAAACTTTACATTTCTTAACTTAAATGTTGATTTAACCGATTACTTAAAATTTTGAGTTTTGCCGACTTATTCGGTTTTCAGTGTATCTGAGGGTTTCTAACGTATAGAAGTTTAATTTAAACAAATATTTGTTTAAAGGTTAAAAGTTTAACTAAGTTCAACATTTTTAAGTTAAGAAATGTAAAGTTTAAGTAAGCAGAACTTTTGCTTACTTAAATAAATTTTAATTGCTCCGAACTTGAAATATTTGAGTAAGCTAATTCATACATCGATTTAACTTTAAAATATCATGTAATCTCACATTTTTAGTAGTGGAAACTATGCTAGCTTTAACTAGCTAATTCAATAAATGCCACCTTGCTATGAATCCACAATGCTCTGATAGCATTAGCATAACACTTGCTGAATGAGGACAACAATATAACACATTTAACATAAATCTGTTCTCAAAATAAGTCGTCACATGATGGAAACCTTACAAAAACACCAACATAACAGAAACTCTTCAAAACTAGCATAAAAGATTAAATCAAACTAAATCTCCCACTTAACCGTAATCTTGCACAAGAAAAAAACATAACTCAATTTAGCCATTTACTGTTCCTTTTGAGAGTCATGGCAAAGCATGCTGGGAAATATACAATCTTAAATTTAACTGGTCTGGGATTTATATGTCTATAAAACTCAAAACAATGAAACGGTTCAGATTACACTTAAATGTGTCAGTTTTGAGAACTCGAAAGAAAAGGAAAGTTCTAAATACTCATAAGTTAATTTGTGTAATTTGAGTTGGCTCTACTCAAACCAGTTCATTATCCAGAGCGTTAGGGTTTACAGTGACATTTTACATCCGGTCATTGTATGAAAATTAAGGATTTTTAACTTGATGATGATAATGGGTCTGGACAAAATAAAAAGTCATAATTGACCCACATTCTGAACACGATACCCAGCATGCACACTTGTTTATACTATGTGTCCATAAATAATATAATCGCAAGTATTATGACTTTTACGCCTTCAGATTTTATTTGTGTATATGTAGTGAATTAGTTGGATCACACACTCACAGTATGGCAGGGAAAAATGTAATCCGGTCGTTTTGTTTAGTCAGAAAGAGTCTCTGGGGATTCATTGCAGCGTGTTGGCGAGCCGGCGTACAACACGACACGCCCTCGCTGGCTTTGTGCCACTTAACATGAACCGTTGGGGATATAATAATAATAATAATAATAATATAATTAAATCAATGATACTTAAGTGCTACTTGACCTGTAGTCGTAAACATCCCTGTACATTTGCTGTTGCCCTGTAAGCAAAGATCTGCATGATTTCGCTCATTCGTTGCAGGGTTCAATGGGAGGAGACGCGAGCTGTGTTGATGAAATTTTGAAGGTAAGAGCCGTTTTTATTATTTGCTGTCAATAGTTAAAGAACACTGAAAAATTTTAGTTGTTCTAATTTACTCAACTAAGCAATTATTAAATGCTACCAACATGTTAAAACATGCTAACAATGCCTAGCAACATATTAAAATAGCTTTACAACTGACTAGCAATGCTTAGAAACGTGCTAGCAAGCACTTCGCTAAATGTTTAAAAACATGTTAATGCCTGAAAGAATGTTTAAAAATGCTGACCTGATTCATGCTTGGCGACATTTAATAATGTTATGTTAACAACGTGTAAAATATGCTGACAGCAGACTAGCAAAGCCTAGCAATGTGTTAGCAACATGTAACAATGTTAAATGCTAACAGTGCTTAGCAGTATGTTAGTGTTGACAACGGACTAGCAGTGTTTAGTAACATGTTAGCAACGCTTGTCAAAATGCTACGTCATCAATATGTTAGTGCAAACGTTGACTAGCAGCGTGTTAAAATATGCTGACAAAAGACTAGCAATGGCTAGCAACACTTAGCTAAATGTTAAAAACATGTTAACAATGCCTGAATTTTTTTTTAAAAATGCTGACCTGATTCATGCTTGGCGACATTTAATAATGTTATGTTAACAACGTGTAAATAAGCTGACAGCAGACTAGCAAAGCCTAGCAATGTGTTAGCAACATGTAACAATGTTAAATGCTAACAATGCCTAGCAGTATGTTAGTGTTGACAACGGACTAGCAGTGTTCAGTGACTTGTTAACATATAGCATTTTGCTAAGCTTGGCTAACATGTTAAAACATGTTAACAATGACTAGTAACATGTTAAAATATGTTGACCAAAAATGCTAACAATTCTTTGCTAGTCTATTGTAAACATTTCAACATACTGCTGTGTTTAGTATGATGTAAGCAACGCTTAGCAATATGCTACGTTATCAACATGTTGAAACATGCCAGAATGACTAGCGACACGTTAATCTATGTTGACCTACAATGCTAACAGTGCTTAGCAGTATGTTAAAATGTTGACAACAGACTAGCAGTGTTTAGTATCATGTTAACAACGCTTAGCAAAATGCTACATGTTATAAACAAGTGCCAGAATTACTAGCAACATGTTAAACTATGTTGACCAACAATGCTAACAATGCCTAGTAGTATGTTAAAATGTTTACAACAGACTAGCAGCGTTTAGTATCATGTTAGCAACGCTTAGCAATATGCTACGTTATCAACATGTTGAAGCATGCCAGAATAACTAGCGACACGTTAAACTATGTTGACCAACAATGCTACAACAGACTAGCAGTGTTTAGTATCATGTTAACAATGCTTAACAATGTCGAAACATGCCAGAATGACTAGCAACATGTTACAATATGTTGACAGCAGACTAGCAAAGCCTAGCAACATGTTAACCAACAATGCTAACAGTGCTTAGCAGTATGTTCAAATGTTGACAATAGACTAGCAGTGTTTAGTAACAAAGCTTAGCAAAATGCTACATGTTATAAACATGTTGAAAAGTGCAGAATTACTAGCCACATGTTAAACTATGTTGACCAACAATGCTAACAATGGCTAGTAGTATGTTAAAATGTTGACAACAGACTAGCAGTGTTTAGTAACATGTTAGCAACGCTTAGCAAAATGATAAATGTTTTTAAAAAAAACATGCTAACAATGCCTAGCGATATGCTAAAACATGCTTGGAGCATATGAAAACATGCTAATTTGGGTTCTTATTAGTCTGATGGGATTTAAAATAGTCTAATATGGTCTGAGTTTGTGATTTTTGACCATGTAAAACCTCCAAACTGCTTTAACTTTTAGACTAGGCTTTGTCAACGATCTGATTATCAGGTTCTCTCTCATAGATAGGAACTCTTCTCTCCCATTGTCCTTCACGACGGGCGTGTAAAGCAAGGAACCGCTAGACATGACAGAAAGCACTGAGTTAAATATCAATATTTTAACACCTGGTGTTGTAGATGTGTCCGTGAACTCTCGTGTAATGTGTGAGTGGTGCTGAGATGCTGTCCGGTCCCGCTGGAGACGCATTAGGATGCAGTCCGGCTGAAGAAATGGTGTCAAAGTGCCCCAGCTTGATCTCTGGTTTCTGCAATTCAATTGTGTTTTCTTCAACAGGAAATGACTCAGGTCTGGCCTCCTCCACTAACAGCCATTCACACCCCCTGCAAGACGGAGCCCTCCAAGTTTCCCTTCTCCACCGCTAAGGTCAGATATGAACGGGTCTCTGTGGTCACATGGCACCTGCTAGCCTCAGTCCAGTTTAACCATGTTTTCAGGAGTCGTTCAATTAGGGCTGCACTAACAAATCATAATTGTCGATTATTCCCTTGAAGTTGTAATTGTGATTTATTAATTATGATTTTGTCTAGCATTAAAGGTGCAGTGTGTAATATTTAGGAGGGTCTATTGACAGAAGTGCAATATAATATCTAGGGCTGTAATCTCCCAGTCGATTATTAGTCGGAACGTTCTGGCTCGACCAAAATTCTGATTGGTCAATTTTTTTTTGCCGCGTTCATTTCGTTAGTTTCGCCGCGTTCATTTAATCAGGTGGAGAGCACTAATTGCTAATGGGGGTGTTTTCAGAGCAGCCCTGTTTCACAGGTAACAGTCTGTCTTCAGAACACCCCCTTGTTTCGTGAGGTGGTGGTCCAGTGGGTTAAACCACTGAACTGATATGCAGAAGGTTTCTGGTTCGATCCCAGCGGTCACCACCAGTGTGTCCTTGAGCAAGGCACTTTACTCCACGTTGCTCCAGGGGGATTGTCCCTGTAATAAGTGCACTGTAAGTCGCTTTGGATAAAAGCGTCTGCCAAATGTAATTAAAAAAAAAAAAATTTAATTGTTTCCACTTCTTTTGGATTAGCCCAACCCACTGGAGAAGAGAGACAGATTGAAGAAGGCTAGTTTGCTGTATATTATTTATTTAATTGTGAGCGTTTTTTCTGCTCTTGATCTGGCTTGTTTAATAAATATTCCTTTTTTATTAAAGTGGACGTGCCTTTTGTGTTTAAGAGTAAAAGCTTTAAGTTAACAGTCTATTCGTGTCTCAGCCGTGAAGCTGAGCTGATCCTTCGAGATGCACAGAGCGGCTGAAATGAGTGTCTGTCTGTGATTATAATACATATGACAAAAACAGTTGTCTAAATTATGTTGCATATTCCTCAAAAGTTCTTGTGATGATATCACTAGTTGACAACATAGTACTATATTTTGGGAAATCATAGGCTATGATGGAGCACGTGATGCAGCGCTGTCAGAGCCGAAAGACTCGTGTGTCAGACTCATTTCAGTGCAAAATAATCAGGTCAAAAACTGCAAATATCCTACTAGTTTATGTTTATTTATAATTCATTTAGGCAGACAACAAGGCCACCAAGTACTGCGCACAGTGTGCAGCTAATTCATTTAACGTTTTTTTTCCTAACGTCATTTTTAGTCAAAAATTTCAGGACTTCAGTCGACCAAGATTTTCTTTGGGTTTACAGCCCTAATAATATCCATAACTATGTTTTCATTGAAGTATAAAGACCTTAGACAACTGCGGCTCCCCTTACAGTGAAGTCGCCATTTTGTGCACGGTAGCCCTAAAGGGACAAACTGCTCTACAGAGCGCTAGTCACTCTCTGCTGTCTCAGACAACAACGCACATCTTAAGAAACACACCTTTTTTTGTAATTGCGTCTTTGATTAATGCTTGGCAACATTTAATAATGTCATGTTAACCTGTAAAATATGCTGACAACAGACTAGCAAAGCGTGTTGGCAACATGTAAAAATGTTAAATGCTAACAATGCCTAGCAGTATGTTGAAGTGTTGACAACGGACTAGCAGTGTTTTGTGACATGTTAGCAACGCTTAGCAAAATGCTACATGTTAACATGTTAAAACGTGTTAACATTGACTAGCAACATGTTAAAATATGCTAATAGTTTATAGCAATGCCTAGCACAATGTTAAAAAATGCTGACAATAGATTATCAACGTTTCGCAACACTTAACAATATGCTACGTTAACATGTAAAATGTGCTGACAACAGACTAGAAAAGCCTAGCAACATGTTAACAACATGTAAAATAGGCTGACAACATGCCTTTCAACATGCCTAATCCATACCATGGCAAAAACAGTAAAAGCAATTGAATAATATGACAGAACTTACTATTCATTGTTTTAGGGTTAAAAAACCCTATAAACTCCCTTGGCCGGCATGTTCCTGCCCTGCCCTGCCCTGCCCTGCCCTGCTTCACACAGAATATGAGGTCCGGCCCTTTAAGAGCTGCACGGACCACATTCATTGTAACACCCAATTTCTCATTTAACTCTGTATACGTTTACTAAAGACATATCCGATTACCCGAATACTCTCCAGGACGTGTGTAAAATGATATTTTATACCCAGAGGTGGACAGTAACTAAGTACATTTACTTGAGTACTGTACTTAAGTACACTTTTTGAGTATCTGTACTTTACTGGAGTATTATTTTTTAGGGATACTTTTACTTTAACTTCACTACATTTGAAAGACAAATATCGTACTTTTTACTCCATTACATTTCTATCGAGGTCCTCAAAGTCTTAAGTCGTTTCTGTAGCAGCTTTAAAAGTCAGTGGATGATATTTTTCTTCTTTAAAAGTTTTTTTGTTGTTGTTTTTTTGCAGACAGCCTATCAGTAATCACTCTTGTATAGGGTCATGTGAAGTTTCCCAACATTTTTTGAACACTGATCAGTTTATAGCAAAATGGAAGAAGACAGTTCCTTGGCACAGTGTGTACACCCATGGCTATACTTAAAAAGTATGTTTCAGTTTTCTCAAAAGATTAAAGATTAGTTTAGTTGGCATACACTTTGATGCATGTCTCATAAAATGTTCAAAAATGTAAATGTCTGGGAGAAAGAGAAGAGTAAACAGTTGGGAGAATATCGGATGCGTATCAGAGTATAGGGTCCATGCATTCAGCCTTAAAGTGACAGCAGCTTTGTAAAGAGCTTTATAACTTTTATACAAGAAATTGAAACTTTCAATACTTCTATAAAAGTTACAACACTCTATACAAATGTAAAGAAATGAGTTTAAGGCAGTCGTATGCTAGCATGTCGGATGGAGCATCACTGACTGGCTTAAACCACCATGATGGCATAGAGTGCATTTATACAACAATGCAACAATAATAAAATAATGCATTGACATAAAAAAGGAAATTTACTTTTGATACTTAAGTACTTTTAAAAACAAATACTTCTGTACTTTTACTTAAGTAAAAATCTGTTTTTAGAACTTTCACTTGTAACGGAGTAATATTTGACCTGTAGTACTTTTACTTTTACTCAAGTAAAAGAGTTGTGTACTTTGTCCACCTCTGTTTATACCATTCAAACCCAATAACTGCCGTCGCGATCTGTCTGAGTGAAAGGCGTGTGCACGGCTGCGCACGCACGTCCCGGCCGCGCCGCACTTTCTGTTGCTTTCTTTTCCCTGAGCTGCGGGTATATATCTGACTGTTCTGCTTCCATTGTTTAGTGAACGCTCACACACACGTCCTCACTCCTGCTGTCACACATCGACACACATTAAGAAACACTGCTCTTATTAGAGTGCTGTCATTTTTAAAGCACCGGTACTTATACAATTTCATATCGTTCCCAACTTACCCAGTCGACTAAAAATATTGACGTCGACTAATTATAAGTGTAGACGCAGTCGATTGTATCGACCAATCGCGACAGGCCTACTAGCAACATGTAGCAATATGTTAAATGCTAACTACATGTTAAAACAGGTTAACAATGATGCCGTCAAGTCGCCATTTTGCGCTGCCATGTTTCTACGGTGGCCCTAAACGGACAAACTTCTCTACAGAGCGCTACTCACTCTGCAATTCACAACCTCACCACTAGATGCCGCTAAAACTTACACTCTGCACCTTTAAGCCTCAAATGTCAAATATACACTCACCTAAAGGATTATTAGGAACACATACTAATACTGTGTTTGACCCCCCCTCCGCCTTCAGAACTGCCTTAATTCTACGTGGCATTGATTCAACAAGGAGCTGAAAGCATTCTTTAGAAATGTTGGCCCATATTGATAGGATAGCATCTTGCAGTTGATGGAGATTTGTGGGATGCACATCCAGGGCACGAAGCTCCCGTTCCACCACATCCCAAAGAAGCTCTATTGGGTTGAGATCTGGTGACTGTGGGGGCCATTTTAGTCCAGTGAACTCATTGTCATGTTCAAGAAACCAATTTGAAATGATTTGAGCTTTGTGACATGGAGCATTATCCTGCTGGAAGTAGCCATCAGAGGATGGGTACATGGTGGTCATAAAGGGATGGACATGGTCAGAAACAATGCTCAGGTAGGCCGTGGCATTTAAATGATGCCCAGTTGGCACTAAGGGGCCTAAAGTGTGCCAAGAAAACATCCCCCACACCATTACACCACCACCACCAGCCTGCACAGTGGTAACAAGGCATGATGGATCCATGTTCTCATTCTGTTTACGCCAAATTCTGACTCTACCATCTGAATGTCTCAACAGAAATCCAGACTCATCAGACCAGGCAACATTTTTCCAGTCTTCAACTGTCCAATTTTGGGGAGCTTGTGCAAATTGTAGCCTCTTTTTCCTATTTGTAGTGGAGATGAGTGGTACCCGGTGGGGTCTTCTGCTGTTGTAGCCCATCCGCCTCAAGGTTGTGCGTGTTGTGGCTTCACAAATGCTTTGCTGCATACCTCGGTTGTAACGAGTGGTTATTTCAGTCAAAGTTGCTCTTCTATCAGCTTGAATCAGTCGGCCCATTCTCCTCTGACTCTAGCATCAACAAGGCATTTTGGCCCACAGGACTGCCGCATACTGGATGTGTTTCCCTTTTCACACCATTCTTTGTAAACCCTAGAAATGGTTGTGCGTGAAAATCCCAGTAACTGAGCAGATTGTGAAATACTCAGACCGGCCCGTCTGGCACCAACAACCATGCCACGCTTAAAATGGCTTAAATCACCTTTCTTTCCCATTCTGACATTCAGTTTGGAGTTCAGGAGATTGTCTTGAGCAGGACCACACCCCTAAATGCATTGAAGCAACTGCCATGTGATTGGTTGATTAGATAATTGCATTAATGAGAAATTGAACAGGTGTTCCTAATAATCCTTTAGGTGAGTGTATATGGGTTTGGTTTTCTCTTTAAATAAAGAACAAATACACATGGTATTATAATGTTATACTAACCCCTTAAGATGACCTGCAGAAAGAAAGAAAAAACATCTTAAGAAGCACAGATGTTTTTGTAATTGCGCCTTTTGAACGATTTCGTAAGTGTGGCATCCGTAATTGTAGTCCCGATTACAAATCAGATCAATTGTGCAGCCCTACTTTCAATACAGAAAGATGTGTTTAGACCCATACAAGATGCTTGATTGTCATTGCGTACATTCATTCAGCAAACAATCAATGCTTAACGTCTTCAGATTCATTTAGAATATTTACTGTTTTAGCATTTTTTGCCATGTACAGTCAAACCTAAATGCATTCAGACACCTTCAACATTTCTCACATCATCAGTTTATCCACTGTAGTTTAGAAAACGGTGATGAAATATGACGAACTCACAAACTCATCTTGATAATGTCAGATAACTTTGATATAAAGGTGTGTAATGGATCACAATCAGCTGTTAGATTTAAGTACACAATTGGATAATACCAATTTAGCTCAACCAATGAGCAAGCAATGCTTAATTTTGTTCAGTGTGTGGTGTCAAAGGTCACATTAGCAATTCAAGAACAAACACTCTCAAAGTGCCTGAATCATTTTGATTCAATTTTAGGATTTGTGGGTTTATGTCACCGTTTACTTTATTTTGGTCTCCTCGCTTGCATAAGTGAACTATAGTGTCCTAGTAAACAATTATATCTGGTGTCTGAGTAGTCTTCGGTTTGACTGTATGTACATGTGATTATATGTGTATTCAATTTGTACCTGTTTTGTTGTAGGATGCCCAGCACCTGTCTTTTGGGGCACAAAGTAAGTTCTAGCAATCATTTTACGAGACTACAGTGCCTCTTCAGACATTTATAGTGATGTCATTTTTGTGCTGATTTTTCCCTCAGAAAAAATCTCAGGGAAGAACGCATCCACCAGTCACCAGTCGAAGCCATGCGACAGCGACCAGTCCACGTGAGTCTCTGATGCGCTGAAGTAGATCCAGCAGAAGTGCTGGAGCTCTTTCTGTTTACTAGTAGGGAGGTTAAGTGACTTCTGACTTCAAGTCATGATGCAAAGGTCGCCTTTGGTATGGAAGCATGGGCGTCGGAACCATTGTATGTGTGTGGGACAAGACCCACCCACTTTTTACGATCAATGATATTGGACCCACTCACTTTTATCGTCTCTAACATTCAGCACATGTCTGTTTACCCACCCCTAATCGATAAACACTTATTATTATTATACACGTTAGACGCTTTATTTCCACTTTTCTCATATTTTCTTAATTTTTATTGAAATAAATGCCTTTCCGATCTGATATGTGATGGGAAAAGAGAGAAGATTGAGTACGGCGAAGCCGGACTCGAACCGAGGTCGATTTGTGTCAAAACTAGATGCCATGCATCTTACCCCTACACTACTGCCACTCTCACTTATTTGGCGATTTCCGTAATTTTGTCTTTCCAAACCATACATTTACCAAGCGAAGCAGTATATTTGTACTTTATGAGGACCCACCCACATTTTTTTTGCTTCCGACGCCCATGTATGGAAGTACCTTAGGGTCATACAAATAAATGTATCCTAAGACACATTTTGTAAGTTCAGAAAAAGACCCAAATATATCCTATTCATGCGCCTATTAATTATTTTTCTCACATGAATATAACAAATTCATTTGGACAAATGTAATGTACAGAAGTAGCTGCACTGCTTAAATACAAAATTAAAGTTTTTGAAAGGAAAATATAAGTAAAGTCACTCTGATGACACCGATATTTATGTGAAATGTGCATATTTACCCCCAATTGTCATGGTATGGGGAAAATTTTAGTTTTTTTTAATTTGAAACTAATTTTATTGGATTCCCTGACCGCAAAAATGTACACTTTGACACCAAATTTGTCATTATAGCGATAACAGAAGCAAAGATATGAGCTCTAGAGTATTTTCTGCGCATTGGCAGCCATTTTTGAAAAAACCTGTTTATTTCTGATACAAAGTGTGATCTCACTTGTGTCTTAGGATACATTAATTTGTATGACCCTCAGGTACTTCCATACCAAAGGCGACCTTTGCATCGTGACTTGAAGTCAAAGGCCTATTTTTTTGGGCTTAACCTCCCTACTATACTACAGATTTCAACAATTACGCTACATCAATCTGAATTATTGTATCTTAAATTAATTTTAGATGTGCAATTGGCTTAAAGAGATCGTTTACCCAAAACTAAAAGTTCCTCTCCCTCATGTCGTCCCAAACCCGAGACCTTCGTTCATCTTCAGACACAAATGAAGATATTTCTGATGAAATCTGAGAGCTCTGATCCCTCCATAGACAGTGATTTAATGAACACATTCAACGTCCAGAAAGGAAGTAAAGACGTCGTTAAAATAGTCATGTGACTCCAGTGGTTCAGCCTTAATGTTATGAAGGGACGAGAATACTTAAGTGCGCAAAAACAAACAAAAATCTACTTTAATCAACAATTTCCTTCTAGCCTTGTCAGTAAATACTAGGGGTGTAACGGTTCTCTGTAAAAAATATTTTAATCATAAGGTTCCCCACCAACAGTTCACCTCAAATCTGATGACACGTCTATAATATGGTTTGCTGAAAATAACGCATAAAACAGACCGAGTTCAGCTAATGTATGTTTCTGTCGAGGGGTACACATTCTGGCTTCCCAATACATCACAACAGCGAATGTGCAGCGATTTGTACAAATAGAGACATAGTTGTGAACACACAACTTCGATTTTGTACCAATGTAAGTCAGAATCTGTGAGTGCAACGAGTAAGATGTGCATTTGTAGATCCGGTAACTCGTTTGTGAGTCGATCTTATTTGATTCACTTGGATTTTGAGACTTTCATTTCTCCGGTTTGGCCTTCTGCGATCCACACACACAGCTGTCTAAGAAAACCTGCTGCCACTAGATGGCAGTATCTGCCAAAACAGACACCGGGACCGCGGGCGCTATTCTGCCTATGAGACGCTTCATGTGTCCTCGCTATAAAGACGAGGAAAAAACGCTTAACAGGCTAACGGTAAAAAGGTATTAACGGCTACTTTAAGCAGATTAAATCAGGTTATGAACACAACATTGTTCATCACAACATTTTCCCCCATAGAAAACCATTATAAAATGCTTAATATGCAATATAGCGCATGTTCAATAAAGTGTATAGGCTACTTATATAACTAACAAACGAGTTATCGGATCTACAAATGCACATCTTACTCGTTGCACTCACAGATTCTGACTTACATTAATACAAAATCGAAGTTGTGTGTTCACAACTATGTCTCTATTTGAACAAATCGCTGCACATTCATGTAATTCTGTATTTTGCACACACAAGTTAAAGGCATTTGTTTGTGGATGGTAAAACATGTCTGCAACATTCATCAAGTTCATGGAGTGTGTGCATTTATTAATCATTTTGAGTCTAAAATCATCCCTTAATCAAAAAGCGTGGACAAAACAGTCACTCTTGTATGCGAGTACCGTCTGCTCGGATTTACACAGAGCGCAGGAGAGACCTCACACACACACACACACACACACACACACACACACACACACGCTGCTATATGTTAAAACTAAACTCATTTAAGCCTTGCCAGTTTAAACATTCAAGAGCAAGATGTGAAAGAGAACTCGCGCGTGCTGAGGGAGGGTGTGTGTGTGTGTGTGTGTGTGTGTGTGTGTGTGTGTGTGTGTGTGTGTGTGTGTGTGTGTGTGTGTGTGTGTGTGTGTGTGTGTGTGTGTGTGTGTGTGTGTGTGTGTGTGTGTGTGTGTGTGTGTGTGTGTGTGTGTGTGTGTGTGTGTGTGTGTGTGTGTGTGTGTGTGTGTGTGTGTGTGTGTGTGTGTGTGTGTGTGTGTGTGTGTGTGTGTGTGTGTGTGTGTGTGTGTGTGTGTGTGTGTGTGTGTGTGTGTGTGTTTGTGATTTATGAGGACACAAATTTGTATAATGACATGGGTATTACGTAAACATAAAATATGAGGACATTTCCTGTGTCCTCATATTTTAAATAGCTTTTAAAACATACTAAACAATGTTTTATTAAAAATTAAAAAATGCTATTAAAAAAAAGTGTGTGTGTGTGTGATGGGTAGTTTTAGGGGTAGTGTGTGAGGTCGAGGTTGTGTGTGAGTGATGGGTAGGTTTAGGGGTAGTGTGTGAGGTTGTGTGAGAGTGATGGGTAGGTTTAGTGTGTGTGTGTGTGTGTGTGTGTGTGTGTGTGTGTGTGTGTGTGATGGGTAGGTTTAGGGGGAATATGTGTGTGATGGGTAGGTTTAGGGGTAGTGTGTGTGTGTGATGGGTAGGTTTAGGGGTAGTATAGGGGGATAGAATGTAGAGTTTGTACAGGATAAAAACCATTACGTCTATGGTATATCCTCACTTGGATAGCAAAACAAACCTGCCTCTGTGTGTGCGTGTGTGTGTGTGTACTCATCTGAAGTGCGCAGATAGCACGCAAATATTGAGTTCTCATTAAAGTCTTGCACTTGAAAGGACAAATTTATACAAAAATGTCAAAATGATGTCAACATACCCATCTTGGCGAGTATCCTAGCAAACACTGCAGGTTATGTCTTGCTTGTGTTCATGTGTAACAGTGTGTGCTGGATCTGTGCATTATGTCTTAAAGGGACAGAAGCCTTTCCTGCTGTCTGTGGTTTTAATGTTCATCAAACAACAAATGACACAGAAATCACTCACTGCTCTTGACTGAATAACTTCGATAATGATTCATCTTTATTTAATTTATACAGTGGAATTATAATATGCAATGTTATTTGATTACTTTATTCAGTTTCTGTTTATTTTATATGCGTCTTTGCTTTATTATACAGTGCATCCAGAAAGCATTCACAGCATTATTTTCCTCAAAATTCTACAAACATTACCCCATAATGACAACGGGAAAGGAAATTAGTTTGAAATATTTGCAAATTTATTAAAAATAAAAAATGAAAAATCAAATGTACATAAGTATTCACAGCCTTTGCTCAATACTTTGTTGAATCACCTCTGCCACCACCTCGAGTTTGATGCTAAAGCTCGGCACACCTATGTTTGGGCAGTTTCTCCCATTCTTCTTTGCAGGACCTCTCAAGCTCCATCAGGTTGGATGGGGAGCGTCGGTGCACAGACATTTTCAGATCTACAGAGATGTCCAATCGGGTTCAGGTCTGGGCTCTGGCTGGGCCACTCAAGGACATTCATACCCCTTTTCTAGTTCGAAGCCAGAGCCTAGTTTCAAATCGGTTCTTTGTCTTTCCACAGCCAAAGCACCAGCTCCGAACCAGGAAAAGTGGTTCTTAAGAAGCACCAAATCATTGCTGGTCTAGAAGTAAGAAATGCTTGTGTCAGGGGCTGGGGCGGCTCTCTAGTACCCCTTTTCCACCAGAATGAACCAGGTGCTAGTTCAGAGCCAGTGCCAGTTTGGAGTTGGTTCGACTGACGAGCTGTCTAAGAACCGGTTTGCCTTTCCACGGGCTAGAAAGCCGCCACAGAGACAGGTCTGATGTCACTGTATACGTCTCATCTTTCTCAGCAACTCTAGCGAGGCAGCGGGAAACACACACACACACACACACACACACCAGGCTTGTTTGAGATGCATCGGCGCTGTGCAGACCAATCAGCGTATGATATCAAAACACCACGTGAGTGAATCAAAAGCATAAGGAGTCGTGTGCTCTCGCTGGACTCGTTATCATACGGCGATCTGTCTCTGCACAGCACAGCTGCCAACAAGCCTTCCATCAACAATGCAAACGTTGCGTTACTATTGATGCTCATGTCTTTACGATCCTACACAACGAAAACACAGTGAATCCAACGCATTCATGCAGTTCGCTGTAATTTTTATAGATGGAGATTACAATCTGCTATTTCAAAAATCGTGGATCTCAAGTTTGTGTTCGTCTTGTTGACCCCGCCCCCAGCCCCTGACACAAGCACTTCTTACTTCTAGCCTTTCAATCTTTTGGTGCTACTTAAGAACCACTTTTCCTGGTTCAGAGCTGGTGCTTCGGTTGTGGAAACACATACCCCTTTTCCACCAAAGCAGTGCTAGAGCTAGATCGGAGCCAGAGCCTAGTTTCAAACCGGTTCTTTGTGTTTCCACACCCAAAGCCCCAGCTCCGAGCCAGGAAAAGTGGTTCTTAAGTAGCACCAAAACATTGCTGGGCTAGAACAGGGCTAGAAGTAAGAACCGATTACGTAAGGCGCTGGGGGCGGAGTCAACAAGACCAACACAGACTTGAGATCCACCATTGTTGAAATAGCAGCTAATGGAGCTAACAGCTGCTGCTCGTTTGTAATCTCCGTCTATACAAATTACAGCGAGCTGCACGAATACGTTGGATTCGCTGTGTTTTCGTTGTGTTTTGATGCCGATGTAGGATCGTAAAGCCATGTGAATCAATAGTAACACAACGTTTGCATTGTTGATGAAGGCTTGTTGGCAGCGGTGCTGTGCAGAGACCGATCGCCGTATGATAACGAGTCCAGCGAGAGCACACGACTCCTTATGCTTTTGATTCACTCGTGCGTTTTTTAAAAAATATTATACGTGGATCGGTCTGCGCATCGCCGATGCATCTCAAACAAGCCTGGTGTGTGTGTGTGTTTCCCGCTAGCGTTGCTGAGAAAGATGAGACGTATACAGTGACGTAAGACCTGGCTCTGTTGTGGCTCTCTAGCCTGTGGAAACGCAAACGGTTCTTAGCAGGCTCCTCAGTTGAACCAACTATGAACTGGGACTAGCTCTGGCTCCGATCTAGCTCTAGCACTGCCTTGGTGGAAAAGGGGTATAGCCCGTGGAAAGACAAACCGGTTCTTAGGGTGTTTTCACACCTGCCTCATTTAGTTTGGTTGAATTGTACTAGAGTTGGTTTTCCCCTTTGGTGCGGTTCGTTTGGTCAGGTGTGAAAACAGCCCTCGAGTGCGCACCAAAAGGGGACCAAACAAGCGTACAAGAGCTCCTTGAAGAGGTGGTACGCTTTCAAACGAACTCTGGAGCGGTTTGTTTATGGTGAGAACGTGATCCGACCTCGAACAGACCCAACTGCAAAAAGTACTGATCATTTTTGGACTAAACCAGCTGCCGTAGTCAGCTGCGCTGTGCATTATGGGATGAAGAAGTGTTTGTTGACAGTTTGCACTTTAGCATGGCAGTTCGCGGACAAACTTGGAGCATTGAGGAGGGGCGGAGCCTCATAGAAATTTTGTCTGATGACCATATTTTCGAAAACTCACAAGAACAGCGCGATCTCCGCTTGAAGTGATGAGTGATGCGCGCTCGCCGTTTGCAGTGCATTAGATTGATGTTTTCAAGCCGCATCCGCGCTTCATTATAGAAATGTATTGTTTGCATATTGGGGTGTATACAAACAATGTAATAGATTATGGCCAGGGACAAAACCAGCCCGCGCAGTCACAGTTTAGGAAATACGCCATGGCCAATGAGTGATGTGGATGTTGTCGTGTGACTGGATTTTAGTTCGTTTCAACTGGTTCGGACCAAAGCAATCAGTGTGGTGTGAAAAGGAACCAAACAAGCTGAAAATGCTACAATGTATAATTGTTTGCCCTTGGTTCAGACCAAATGAACCGAACTAGAGATGTGAAAGCACCCTTAGAAAGCTTGTCAGTCAAACCAACCCAGAACTGGCACTAGCACTGGCTCTGGACTAGCACCCGGTTCATGCTGGTGGAAAAGGGGTATCACAGAGTTGTCCCGTAGCCACTCCTTTGTTATTTTGACTGTGTTTAGGATCGTGGTCCTGTTGGAAGAGGAACCTTGGAACCTGGAAGAGGAACCAGGAACCAGGCGGTGCCTGGTTTTCTCCAGACATGAAGTTCAAGCTTTCATCAGACCAGAGAATTTAGTTTCTCGAGGAGTGGCTTCCGTCTGACCGCTCTACCACACAGGCCTGATTGGTGGAGAGCTGCAGAGATGGTTGTTCTTCTGGAAGGTTCTCCTCTCTCCTCAGAGAAACACTGGAGCTCTGTCAGAGTGACCATCGGGTTCTTGGTCACCTCCCTGACTAAGGCCCTTCTCCCTCGATTGCTCAGTTTGGCCGGGCAGCAGCTCTAGGAAGAGTCCTGGTGGTTCAAACTTCTTCCATGTATGGATGATGGAGGCCATATTTTGTGTACCCTTCCCCAGATCTGTGCCTCGGTACAATCCTGTCTCGGAGGTCTACAGACAATTCCTTGGATTTCATGGCTTGGTTTGTGCTCTGACATGCACTGGTAACTGTGGGACCTTATATAGACAGGTGTGTGCCTTTCCAAATCATGTCCATTCAACTGAATTTACCACAGGTGGACTCCAGTCGAGCTGTAGAAACATCTCAAGGATGATCAGTGGGAACAGGAGCACCTGAGCTCAATATTGAGTGTCATGGGAAGGCTGTGAAAACTGATGTTCATGTGATTATTAGTATTATTTTTTTTTAATAACTTTGCAAAGATTTCAAACAAACTTCTTTCCCGTTGTCATCATGGGGTATTGTTTGTAGAATTGAGGAAAATAATTAATTTAATCCATTTTGGAATAAGGCTGTACCATAACGAAATGTGGACAAAGTGAAGCGCTTTCCAGATGCACTGTACGTATTTGTGGTGTTTGATTACATGTTCTTATTTTCTTTATTTTTATTTGACAGTTGAATATAGCCAATAACATGGCACAGAAACCGTGACCCTTAAACCGTGATTAAAAAAACCAACAGCGAGTAAATCGAACTGTTACACGCAGTAAATGCAGTGCAGCTCATGTGAACAGCATTGGGCGCTGTAGATCTCGAGAGCCATGCACTATTTACAATGTAAACCGCGTAGGCGACTGACACAGGCTAGAACTAAATTGTTGAATAAACTGTTTTTGTTTGTTTTTGCGCACTAAAGTATTCTCATCGCTTCATAAGGTTAAGGCCGAACCACATGACTATTTTAACAATGTCTTTACTTCCTTTCTGGACGTTGAAAGTGTTCATTAAATCACTGTCTATGGAGGGATCAGAGCTCTCAGATTTCATCAGAAATATCTTCATTTGTGTCTGAAGATGAACGAAGGTCTTACAGGTTTGGAACGACATGAGAGGAATTAATGACAGAACTTACATTTTTGGGTGAACTATCCCTTTAAGCCTTTCCTGTGGCCCGATTCAGGTCAGGCTTTGTGGACTGCATCTTTGGTTACTACAGAAATTAATATTTTTTTAGTAGGATTAGTTTTAATCTGTAGCATGCCATGGATAACTCGGGATATTCCTTTAATAGAATTGGGAAATGTCCTACCGGAGTGTTATCTCACAGTAGTTTTTCAAGCGTTTTATCTTGGTGAAATCAACACATCTCAGTATCTCTGGCGTTTAACTGACGTCCTGCTCTCATTTTAGCACGCTGCAGGAGGATCTGAAGCTCAGCACCAGCGAAGACAGTGATGGAGAGCAAGATCCTGCCAAAAACACTCCCCGAAACACCTCAGCAAGGTGACACACCTACGTTTGCTTTCACTCAAAACTACATCTGATATTTAGAGAGATAGTGAACTTAATTAGTTTAACAAAATAAAACATTTCTCCAATGCACTGGTAGTTTAGCCTTGAAGGGATTGTTCACCCAAAAATAAAATGTTATTAATTCCTCTCCCTCATGTCGTTCCAAACCCGTAAGACCTTTGTTCATCTTGAAAACACAAATGAAGATATTTGAATGAAATCTGAGAGCTCGCTGACCCCTCCATTGACCGAGTTAGATGAATGTTTATATGTGAATAAAAGCCTAAATTCGATCTGCTCATCATATAAATCGATCGAGTATCTCCAGAAGATTTGGACTAAACGGCTCGATTCATATGTGACCCGTGCTGGCAAAATGAGTGGGAATGCGCACGGGATAACTTCGAGCTACAGGCAAAACAAGTGAAAAATATCAATTCTGGTCGAATTTGAGGTTTTCACAAAATGGAGGTCATTAAGCCTCGTCTAGCGATCCCAATGCTCCAAATATCCATTAAACATCTAAAAGCACCTCGGGTTCTGAGAGGAGAACCTTTCCTTTGTCCATGAAAACGATCTCACTCGCGCCGATCCGACGCGTGCGCACAAAGACTCTCAGACAGCGCTCAATCCCAAGACACACACACACAGAATTACAGTACTTCAATATCTTTCATGGCGGGTATTCACGCAGACATCATCTGTTATGACTTAACGTTTGGTTAACTGATGGGGAAAACATCTGATGTGTATCATTATATTAGATCCGTGCATTACAGTAGGTCTTAACCCTTAAAGACCTAGACAGCCTAAAAATAACTATCGTTCTAAAATGTTTAATAACTTTTAAACAGCTAATCCAATCTGTATGCTGAAAAATGCACCGTAAAGAAGAGAATCTCAGCTTTTCAGAAGTTTTCTCGCGATTGATTATTCAGAGGCTCCGTGGGGAGCATGGATGCATCATCAAAATCTGCAGCATTGATTCGTCAAGAAATCGCATGTGGTTTGTTCCCCTGAGCCAAACAGAAACGATTGTTGATCATTAGTCCCACCCCCTCCCTCATCAACGCGACCAATAAACATAGTGTTTGCTCTTTTGAACCACCAATCGCACGTTTCTCTGACACAAGTGGGTGTGTATTTGCGTGCATGAAAATAAACGGAAAATAAACGCATGCAGACTCTCTCACAGAGCACAGCACACAAAACTCAGAATATTTCTCTATTTGTATGCAGTTTGTGTTTTCAGTGTTCTGTTATTATACAACAATCTTTCTATTTACTTTACTCCCTGAACTTTTTTGGACACATCTACATTGTCAATAAATAAAATACACCTGTTTTTACTCAAAAACTCCTAGAATAATAATATAATAAGTGATTATAACTTGCTGAGGGATTGTTACATGTAGACAAAATTTCATCTGGAAGTCAAAAACAACCAAGTCTAACTTTCTAAAGGAAAAAATCCAAAAGTTCTGTTTGAGTTCACAATAAAAACACTAAATGTTTGCAACTGTTTTTCTTAAATTTCTATTCATTTAACCCATTCTCAGACCAAATAAATGTAAAATTGGGACTTTAGAGCTAGATGGAAACTCCATGTTCTCCGGTTTAAAATGATATATGACACTTCTAACTGCTAGAATGGGTGAGGAAAAACAAAGAAAAGTAGAGGCAAGTCAGGCGCCCCAAAAATGTTCTAGGTCTTTAAGGGTTAATATATATAAGGTCTGTCTCAGTGTTAATCATACAATTGTGGCATCACAGAAAAAAAGTTGAACATATATATTTTCCTATAGATATGAGTTTTGACTTGGTGTGTGCCAAATTTGGTGTTATTACCAGGCATTTTAAGGTGACTTTTTGTTTTGGAACAGAAAACTTTAAAGGTGCACTATGTAAAATTTCTTCAGTAAAATATCCAAACACCACTAGGCCAGTGTTATATATTGTTCAGTTGAGTACTTGCAATATCCCAAATTTTTCCAACTATTAGTAAATCTGGAGAAAATTGCTATTTTAACAAAGCAACCGGGACGTGTGAGGGCGTGGCCTGTCGATGACATCATATCTGCGTTCCCCTCGGTTTGCGGTTTTATTCTGCAGAAACGCTTTACTCTCACTGCAGTGTGAACAAGTGTCATAGCAGCGGCCGAGAGAACGCACAGAGTAACGCCATCCCATCATCAACACACTCAGATGTGTGTAATATGATCAGCAGAGCTGCATTACCTCACACTCATGAGCGGAGGAGCGGAAGCGGCGACTGTGGCATAATAAAAGTCCCGCTGCTCGCGAGGCGTGTGTTGCATGTCCCAGGATTCTGCGCTCAAACGTGACGTCATAAAACTACGCCTTTGTTTTGAACAGGCGACCTCCAGCGGACGGAAAAGTTACATAGTGCAGCTTTAAACTCAATTTTACTCAAAATTGACTTCTCTGACTCTATCGATTTCAAACAGCTGTAGCTCAGTCATCTTTTGTCCGATTCAAACAAACATTGTTTAGAAGGTTTGTTAATAGAGAATGAAAATGGCAATAACACATGAAATGAGTCGCACATGGATCAGTGTTACGATCTCTCCGATTTCATTAAAATATCTTCATTTGTATTTCAAAGATGAACTAAAGTCTAACGGGTTTGAAACGACATGAGGAATTAATGACAGAATTTACTTTTTTGTTGTTGTAGTGGGTAAGTTGTAACACGTTGTAACTTGCGCACAGCTGGTGCTACAGGCCATACATGAATCCTGCTTTAGGTGAATTAACTAGCTTTTTTGAGGGTCTCATTGGGATTTGTGCCTCTTGGTAGTTCATGCAGCCATCAAGAAGGTAATCAATGTGTATGTCTCTCTCAGTAACAACAGTAATAACAGCGAGGGAGCTGAACCAGAGGACACCAGCAGTCACAGCGGTTCAGAGAGCAGCTCCGGCTCTGACAGCGAGAGCGAGAGCAGCTCTACAGACAGCGAGACCAACGAACCGCCTCGTACTGCGTCACCTGAGGTCAATCGCTCGCACAACCACACCCTTCACATGAACATGACTATGATGCACTGTACACAATATGATGTGAACAGCTTGTATAGCACATTTGACTAGGGATGAGACAAAGAGTACTGTAATGTTGCAACCATGTGTAAATTAATGCATAATACTGACCAGTTATGGAGTGCTTTATACAATACATTTAGATTCAAAAGCAGTTTTATAGCGTTTAACAGTTGATCCATGATGCAACATTGAATCCATAACAAGAATCGTTTTGTGCTTGAGAAAACTGAGTTTGATGTCGTATTTAATGCAAGTTTCCCCTTTTGACATCACAGCGGGAACAGCCCACTGCTAACAAATGGCAGCTGGACAACTGGATCAAGAAAGAAAACAAGTGGTCCCCGGCTTCTCCGGTGGAGAACATCACGACGCCAACAAAGTATAAGAAAGAGGGGCGAGAAACCAGGGTCTACAGTGGTCAGGGATCTAAAGACCCGACACCGTCCACCGGACGTGACCTTCGGCCCAACCAGAAGGGGTCAGACAGCTGGCAAAGGCGAAGTCAGAAGTCTCCCGCTCAGAGTGAGGGCGGGAGTCAGGCTAGCCGACGATTCGTGGGCAAGAAGCAGCCCAAAAAGCCTGAGAAGCTGCCTGTGGTAGAGGAGCCAAAGGGAGGGCTGAAGGTGGAGACCGAGCCCTCGCCGGAGATCCCGCCGCACAGAGCGCGCGCGGCCAACAAGGGCCCCCGCAAGCCCAACATCAAAAAGGAGCCCAAAACCTCCTCTCCGCGACCAGCACCAGACAAACGCAAGAAACCGCCCAAAAAGTCCCGTGAGATCGTTGATTCGTCATCATCGGACTCCGAGGGCAACGTGAGCGTCCCGTCGTCTTCGCAGACGCCGAGAGAGCCGTACGCCGAGAACCCGTCTGTCCTGATCTCGCCCATGCTTTCCCCTCTGAGTGACCCGGAAGGGCGGCTGCCGCCCAGACTGCTAGTGCAGATCGACCTCAACCTGCTGACCAGAGTCCCTGGACGACTGTACAAGGAAACGGATGTGAAAGGGGAGAGGAGCTCGCCTGCCGAGGGGAAAGAGTTCCAGAAGCAGTCGGGAGAAAAGGGAGCCAGCAAGGGCAAGAGAAAACACAAGGTTGGTGGAGCAGCATTAAAAATACCCATATTATGCTTATTTAGATTAGGTCTGCTAATGATTTAAAGTTCATTATGACATTTTCTCATACTGTGTATTTATCCCCCTCAGGCCATCCTAGGTGTGTATGACATTCTTCTTTCAGCCGAACACAATCAGAGTTAAATTAATACTGTCCTGGCTCTTCCCAGCTTTACAATGGCTGTGAATGGGGGTCGAGATTTTGAAGCCCAAAAAAAGTGCACCCATCCATCATATAACTGCTCCACGCGGCTAATAAAGGCCTTCTGAAGCCAAGAAAATATCCATATTTATATCTTAATAAACAGTGGCTTCAGGTAACCGCCGTACACAGGTCTAGTTCCGGTGGAAGAGTGACCTCTGACCCGACACATGACGAGTGACCTCTGACCTGACGCATGACTCATTTGATGAATGTGGAAGTGCAGAGGCAAAACAAAACATTGGTCACGAATTAGAGTCTAAAGGGGGAATTATTAAAGAGAAATGTGGGAGGAGCTTGAGTTTGTTGTTTGAAGCACAAGGGGTGTCGACTCTCACCTGAGCTCATGCTTACACCTACATCCTATATCGGGTCAGAGGTCATCTACTCTCACCTGAGCTCACGCTTACACCTACATCCTATATCGGGTCAGAGGTCGTCATCTCTCACCTGAGCTCATGCTTACACCTACATCCTATATCGGGTCAGAGGTCATCTACTCTCACCTGAGCTCACGCTTACACCTACATCCTATATCGGGTCAGAGGTCGTCACCTCTCACCTGAGCTCATGCTTACACCTACATCCTATATCGGGTCAGAGGTCGTCATCTCTCACCTGAGCTCATGCTTACACCTACATCCTATATCGGGTCAGAGGTCATCTACTCTCACCTGAGCTCACGCTTACACCTACATCCTCTATCGGGTCAGAGGTCATCTACTCTCACCTGAGCTCACGCTTACACCTACATCCTCTATCGGGTCAGAGGTCATCTACTCTCACCTGAGCTCACGCTTACACCTACATCCTCTATCGGGTCAGAGGTCATCTACTCTCACCTGAGCTCACGCTTACACCTACATCCTCTATCGGGTCAGAGGTCATCTACTCTCACCTGAGCTCATGCTTACACCTACATCCTATATCGGGTCAGAGGTTATCTACTCTCACCTGAGCTCACGCTTACACCTACATCCTATATCGGGTCAGAGGTCATCGACTCTCACCTGAGCTCATGCTTACACCTACATCCTATATCGGGTCAGAGGTCATCTACTCTCACCTGAGCTCATGCTTACACCTACATCCTATATCGGGTCAGAGGTCATCTACTCTCACCTGAGCTCACGCTTACACCTACATCCTATATCGGGTCAGAGGTCATCTACTCTCACCTGAGCTCACGCTACTCCTACATCCTATATCGGGTCAGAGGTCATCGACTCTCACCTGAGCTCATGCTTACACCTACATCCTATATCGGGTCAGAGGTCATCTACTCTCACCTGAGCTCACGCTTACACCTACATCCTATATCGGGTCAGAGGTCGTCATCTCTCACCTGAGCTCACGCTACTCCTACATCCTATATCGGGTCAGAGGTCATCGACTCTCACCTGAGCTCATGCTTACACCTACATCCTATATCGGGTCAGAGGTCATCGACTCTCACCTGAGCTCATGCTTACACCTACATCCTATATCGGGTCAGAGGTCATCTACTCTCACCTGAGCTCATGCTTACACCTACATCCTATATCGGGTCAGAGGTCGTCATCTCTCACCTGAGCTCACGCTTACACCTACATCCTATATCGGGTCAGAGGTCATCTACTCTCACCTGAGCTCACGCTTACACCTACATCCTATATCGGGTCAGAGGTCGTCATCTCTCACCTGAGCTCACGCTACTCCTACATCCTATATCGGGTCAGAGGTCATCGACTCTCACCTGAGCTCATGCTTACACCTACATCCTATATCGGGTCAGAGGTCATCGACTCTCACCTGAGCTCATGCTTACACCTACATCCTATATCGGGTCAGAGGTCATCGACTCTCACCTGAGCTCATGCTTACACCTACATCCTATATCGGGTCAGAGGTCATCTACTCTCACCTGAGCTCATGCTTACACCTACATCCTATATCGGGTCAGAGGTCATCTACTCTCACCTGGGCTCACGCTTACACCTACATCCTATATCGGGTCAGAGGTCATCTACTCTCACCTGGGCTCACGCTTACACCTACATCCTATATCGGGTCAGAGGTCATCTACTCTCACCTGGGCTCACGCTTACACCTACATCCTCTATCGGGTCAGAGGTCGTCATCTCTCACCTGAGCTCACGCTACTCCTACATCCCACATCATGTGTCGGGTCAGAGGTCACTCGTCATGTGTCGGGTCAGAGGTCACTCTTCCACCGGAACTAGACCTGTGTACGGCGGTTACCTGAAGCCACTGTTTATAAAGTTATAAATATGGATATTTTCTTGGCTTCAGAAGGCCTTTATTAGCCGTGTGGAGCAGTTATATGATGGATGGGTGCACTTTTTTTGGGCTTAAAAATCTCGACCCCCATTCACAGCCATTGTAAAGCTGGGAAGAGCCAGGACAGTATTAATTTAACTCTGATTGTGTTCGGCTGAAAGAAGAAAGTCATACACACCTAGGATGGCCTGAGGGGGAGCAAATCATGGGATGATATTCATTTGTGGGTGAACTGACCCTGCAAGGCCGTTCACACGAAGATCAATAACTATAAAGATAATTGTAATAACTATATTAGCATCCAAACCAACAAACGATAGACACTAAAGATGCTCTGGTGATTTGAAGCACACAGTTCAGTTTATGTCTTCTGTCGCAGAGTGGATGCTCATTGGCTGTCAGCAATATTGTTCCTCTGTGCCGTTATCGTTAAGGCGTGAACTCTGCTATTTTTAGAGCTATTTTTTTTAACTATATCGTTATGGACCTTGGTGTGAACAGGCATCCAGACCATGTGTCAGAAATGATACGGCCCTTACCATAATTGAGTTTCTATTCCCAAGGCTTCATGTAAACAGTATCATATCTAGGGTAATTATAGTGGCAGTTTTTTGCCCTCGTAGTGGAAGGAAAAACATGTTGACAAAGCAAAGTCATGGAAACAGTAATAGAAAACTCCTCGTCTGTAGTCCTGCCAGAGACATTCACTCCCTTCGCTGTGGACTTTGTGCTTCATAACTTTGCAGATCATTGACATGCACAAACAGCAAAATCACACACTAATGGAAAGGTAAAATATATAAAAGCCTGATATTAGATCTGTTCCCCATCCTATCACACCACCTTTTAAGGACAGCATGAACTTCTGAAGCGAAAACAATTCCAACGTTTAGACGGCTTGATCATTACATGCATCCTTCACTGGAAATGCAATCCCATGTCATTCCGACAAGCAGTGAAAAATAGACTGTGGAGAAGTGATGGTGATCGATTGTAATGTTGCTTTTACTAATCACAATTGGGTAGCATTATCTTGTAACATTATAAATGTCTCTACTGTCACTTTTGATCGATTTAATGTGTGTTTGCTGAATACGTACTCATGTCTTAAAGGGATCCCCTGATGGTGTTGAGACTTGTCTGGCTTAATATAACGTAAATGATGTCTCTTACTGAAATATGTAGCTGAAAAGATCCACGTTATTTAAAAAATCCATTATATATTTGGACAATGGGCGCCGCCATTTTGTTTGTGTTGTAGGTTGATGATGTAGAATGGTTCTCTGCAATCAACTGGTGCTACCCGCAGCTATTTCTACCACAACACAACTCCACACATGTTTCAGAGTTAAACTAAACCAATCCATTGCTTTTAAAACACACTCAGACACACGTGCACACAAACTCACACACACACCAGATCGGCATGCCACACACACAGATCGGCATGCCACACACACAGATCGGCGCGTGCACACACAAACACACATCCCCGCACTGCCTGGGTACACACACACACACACACACACACATCCACCCACTGCACTGAGCGCGTGCGCACACACACACACACCAACAGATCGGCGTGCTCTCACACACACACACACATCAACGCACTGTGCGCACACACACACACAAATACACACATCCACGCACTGTGCACGCGCACACACACACACAAACACACACATCCAAGCGCTGCACTGCATGCGTGCACAAACACAGATATACACGCACTGTGCACGCGCACACACACACACATCCACGCACTGTGCGTGCACACACAAACACGCATACCAATGCACTGCGTGCGTGCACACACACACGCACACAGAAACACACATATCCACGCACTGCGCGGGTGCACTCACACATACACACACAAACACACACATACACACATATCCACGCACTGCGCGGGTGCACACACAAACACACATCCACACACTGCACTGCGTGCGTGCGCACACACACACACATATCCACACACTGCACACGTGCGCACACACACACACACACATATCCACACACTGCACACGTGTGCACACACAGACCCCCACACACACATATCCGCACATACACACACATATCCGCACATACACACACATATCCACGCACTGCACGCATGCGCACACACAAACACACGCTCAATCAGCTGTAATGTTATACATGAGGGTTGACTTGCCTAATTTGTCACCTGGTTCCGGTTCGGCAGGCCAGCACTCTGTCGTGGAGACTGACGAGGGCAGCCCATAACACATCTCGATTGAGACATCTGTTGGCGTGTGTGAGTTTGTGTGCGGCGTGCCGATCTGTTGGTGTGTGTGTGTGTGTGGCGCGCCGATCTGTTGGTGTGTGTGTGGATCTTTCATGGGTTTTCTACTACATATTTCATTAAGAGACATCATTTATGTTATATTAAGCCAGACATATCCAGGGGATCCCTTTAAAGAGATTTAAATCTTACTGACCCCAAACTTTTGAAAGGCAGTGCAGCTTTTTATTGAGTCTTCTGTTTCTCCCACAGAATGATGACGACGGTCTCAAGCCAGACAATAAGAAGTCCAAACAGGACGAGAAGTCCTCACACAAGTCCAGCAGTAAAGAGTGAGTTCATTCTGCTTTAATCCCACAGTTTGAGGACCTCCACATTAAACAGAGTTCCCACATGCTCCGGTACAGTTTAATAAAGCAGTGATCAGAAAATGACCCATTTTACCCCGCTTACAGGTTTCTTTGTATAACGTAGAAATGCATTAATGAGTGAGTCAGTGAGTCGATTCATTCAAACGATTTGTTCAAACGCTGAATCATTCAGGAACGAAGCATTTGACTGTCTTAATGAGTGAGTCATTGAATCATTCATTCAAACGATTTGTTCAAACGCTGAATCATTCAGGAACGAAGCATTTGACTGTCTTAATGAGTGAGTCATTGAGTCGATTCATTCAAACAATTTGTTGAAACGGCTGATTCGTTCAAGAATGAAGCATTTGACTGTCTTAATGAGTGAGTCATTGAATCATTCATTCAAACGATTTGTTCAAACGCTGAATCATTCAGGAACGAAGCATTTGACTGTCTTAATGAGTGAGTCATTGAATCATTCATTCAAACGATTTGTTCAAACGCTGAATCATTCAGGAACGAAGCATTTGACTGTCTTAATGAGTGAGTCATTGAATCATTCATTCAAACGCTAAGTCATTCAGGAACGAAGCATTTGACTGTCTTAATGAGTGAGTCATTGAGTCGATTCCTTCAAACAATTTGTTGAAACAGCTGATTCGTTCAGGAATGAAGCATTTGACTGTCTTAATGAGTGAGTTATTGAATCATTCATTCAAACGATTCATTCAAACGAGTCATTCAGGAACAAAGCATTTGACTGTCTTAATGATTGAGTCATTGAATCATTTATTCAAATGATGTGTTCAAACGGCTGATTCATTCAGGAACGAAGGATTTGACTGTCTTAATGAGTGAGTCATTGAGTCGATTCGTTCAAACAGCTGATTCGTTCAGGAATGAAGCATTTGACTGTCTTAATGAGTGAGTTATTGAATCATTCATTCAAACGATTCATTCAAACGAGTCATTCAGGAACAAAGCATTTGACTGTCTTAATGATTGAGTCATTGAATCATTTATTCAAATGATGTGTTCAAACGGCTGATTCATTCAGGAACGAAGGATTTGACTGTCTTAATGAGTGAGTCATTGAGTCGATTCGTTCAAACAGCTGATTCGTTCAGGAATGAAGCATTTGACTGTCTTAATGAGTGAGTTATTGAATCATTCATTCAAACGATTCATTCAAACGAGTCATTCAGGAACAAAGCATTTGACTGTCTTAATGATTGAGTCATTGAATCATTTATTCAAATGATGTGTTCAAACGGCTGATTCATTCAGAAACGAAGCATTTGACTGTCTTAATGAGTGAGTCATTGAGTCGATTCGTTCAAACAGCTGATTCGTTCAGGAATGAGGCTGTTGTTTATGAATGGGTCATTAAATCTTTGACTCAAATGATTTTTTCTAGACCAGGGGTGTCCAATCCTGCTCCTGGAGGGCCACTGTCCTGCAGAGTTTAGCTCCAACCCCAATTAAACACACCTGAAGCAGCTAATCAACGTCTTATTAGGCATACAAGAAACTTCCAGACAGGTGTGTTAAGGCAAGCTGGACCTGTGGCCCTCCAGGACCGACATTGGACATCCGTTCTAACGCTGAATCATTCAGTAATGAACCACGCTTGAGTGTTGCTGTGTTTCTGCTGTGATCTTTGTTGTGTTCAATTGAACAGCAGAGCAGTGTGAATAATTGTACTTTGTCCTCCTCCTGAGCATCATGCTAAACCCAAGTGTTTTCCGCAGCTCGTCTAAGCGTGCTCAGGATAAAGACAAGGAGTCTGCGCCCTCTCCTTCCATCACGCTGCAGCCAACACCCAAATCAGAGCACCAGGGACGCAAGCGCACCCTGAGCCAGTCCTCCGCCTCGGTACCCAGCAGCGCCAGCAGCAAAGACAGCAGCAAGAGCAGCTCCAACTCCAAACACCGCAAAGGGGGCGACGACAAGCCCTTGCGCAGGGATGCCAAGGTGTGTTTGCGCTCATCACACAAACAAGAAAACACTTTCTCACCGTGAGAACCTCACACCTGTGTTTACCGTCTCCACCTTTGACACAACACATCCTGTATCGTGTGCATACAGACACACAGGTTATAGATAACACACACACACACACACACATAAAAGCACACTAAACAATGCCAGTTCTGTCCCATCAGCCAAGGAAAAAGTGCAGCAAATGCAATTCCTGTGTAGATGCATGTTTGCCACCTTTACATAAAAGTGTTGTCAAGGGTACAGACTTCAGTACCACGTCTGTAATGTGACTCTTTGAGCGCTGTTGAGCGGAATCGTAAACCCCTCTGATTGGCCATTGTGCTCACACGCTTATCGGGTATGTCTGTGATTGGCTGCAATGATCAACGCACAGGAGCGTTTGAAAGCACAAGCAGACGTTGGTCAGTGGACCGGTTCGCTTATAGACGCCTGCTTTTTACAACATGTTTTTGAGGCGTTGCTCATTATAGCCAATCACAGACATACCCGATGAGCGTGTGAGCACAATGGCCAATCAGAGGGCTTTACAGGGTGGCCGCGGGTCCTTAAAAAGTCTTAAAATGTCTTAAATAAGGTTTTCCTTAAATAAGGTTTTCCTTAAATAAGGCCTTAAAAAGTCTTAATGTCTTAAATTCAGCTTCGATGGGTCTTAAATATTTTTGGTGTGTGTATTTTTTCATGTGTTCATGTTTTGCGTGTAAAAAAACACAGTATTTTTCACACAATTTACTCATCTGTACACCGCTGTTTACACTGTCCTAAAAACGGCTGATGAGTTCCTTGTTCTATGAAGTCCCTCCTTCAGAAATACGTAACGAGTTCTGATTGTGCCAGCGGTTCCTGTGTTGTGATTTGACAGCAGCTTAGCGCACGTTGCACGGAAAGGTCACGCCTCTTAACGGGAGATGTATGCGCTCAATGATCTCTACAGCGTCCCTGGGAAAGCCAAACAAAGGTGATTTGACTCCGGGATGAAAATAACAGCGTCTCGACGACATGGCGACAAACACACTCAAACGCAACACTTCCTTTTCTCCACGCGACACTTCCTCTTCTCCACGTGGGACAGCAACAAGACCACGCCCCCTTTTTTCGCGTATTCTTGTGGGCGGAGGTTAGTCTGTTCTACTGTTCTACTGACGTCATTAATGAAGGAAGTACCAGGATGTAGTCCAAGCCAGCCGTTCACTGTAGGCTTTGAAAGGGAACTTCTGTTAAATAAAATATCTCGCTTGGCATTGAACTTTGAGCTTTATAATTTTACAGGTATTATTTATGCTCTAACAGCAACATTACACACTAACTAAAGTTTGAACAATGGGATCACGAAGAACGGGACCCTTAATAAACACATGGCTCAATTTGAACTGATTTTAAAACAATGCATCATGAAGCTTCGAAGCGTTATGAATCAGTGAGTCGATTCATGATTCGTGACTTTGCCGATCCGAACCACTGAATCGACTCACTGATTCATAACGCTTCAAACCGCTGAATCGACTCACTGATTCATAACGCTTCAAACCGCTGAATCGACTCACTGATTCATAACGCTTCAAACCGCTGAATCGACTCACTGATTCATAACGCTTCAAACCGCTGAATCGACTCACTGATTCATAACGCTTCAAACCGCTGAATCGACTCACTGATTCATAACGCTTCAAACCACTGAATCGACTCACTGATTCATAACGCTCCAAACCACTGAATCGACTCACTGATTCATAACGCTCCAAACCGCTGAATCGACTCACTGATTCATAACGCTTCGAAGCTTCATGATGCTGTTCTGAAATCGGTCATCACACCGGGAAACTGCTTTGCGCGTCTTTTGCTGTTATTTTTGTTGGCCAATGGGAGTTTGCGCTTCATCATGGTTTCACTGATATCTATGGTTTCTCCACGGGGTTTGCAGCTTTTCGATGACGTTCACGTCGGGTAATTACGTCACTTCAAAGCGTTCCCATGGCAACAGGGGGAAATGGCGGCTCTTGTGTGAAGTAAACAAACATTTTTCAACTTTCTGCTCATATATATATATGTGACTTTTTTGCAACGAAAATGCAGGGATTATGAAATCATGCTAGCCCCGCATATTTTGCACGCGGAAATAGGAAATTTATGCAGAGAAAGTGCGGCGTATTTGAAAAAAGGCGGCCCCCGCATAAATATGCGGACTTTGGCTGATTATGCGTTAAATCATGCGATCGCATAAAAGCGTTTTTCTGGAGGGACTGATCATTGGACAAACCGCAGACGTTAGTTTCTGCGTCGTCATCAGAGAGAAGAACTTACAGCTAACTGGCCAGCCTCCTAGCTAGTTTAGATGGGTTCATGGGTTCATACACAAATGGCAGCATCATATCACGAGAATGATTCTTCTGATTTTATTACATTCAGCGGTAGATAATGGATAGTATATTTCTGTTATCAGTGTCGCGCTGTTGTTGAGGCTCGCGCTGCCTGACTGTTTGTGAGAAACTCTCATGGAGAAATAAAATGAGCGTTATGGCAAATGTAAAGAAATTCACAGAAGAAACATACTGAGGTAAAAATTCAACATGTTTAGTTTATTTATAATATAGTCCTGTAGTTAAATAATATACCATGACAAAGGAGCTATTTTGCTGAGTGTTTTCACAAGTGCACGTTACATTGATTCAACAAACAAGTAGTAAAGTTACTTACATTTTAGACCAGGGGTGTCAAACTCATTTCACCTGGGGGCCGCTGGAGGCAGACTCTGGGTCAGGCTGGGCCGCTTCAAGTATTACACACAAAAAGTGTTTCAAGTATTCAAAAAACTAGCACAACAGATCCAATCTTCTCAATCTTTATTATTAACAGTTCTTCAACATGAATGTTTCTTCTGAACATGAACTGTTCCTCTGAATTCGAACTAAATATAGTCTATAGAAATTAAATCATGTAATATGAAATAATGATTGATTTTAATTTTATTTTAAATAATAGACTAATTCACAGCAAGGCCGTAACAGGTCAAACAGAACAGTGAGCGAAACTCTAGGTCTAATTCTAGGACTATTTGTAAACAATATTTGAATTAATTTGCGTCAAATATATTATTAGTCCCGATGTTCTTCGCATGAGTGAGTGAATACATACATAGATCAGCGAAAACCTTTTGAATTCTCCTGTGGTCTGGTGGTAGAGTTTTTGTCAACCGTGTGAAAGGTTCCAGGTTCTAATCCGCCCTCAAGTAGTTTTTCTTCATTAAAATCAAAGATGCTCATCAATGATTGTATATTAATACCATGGACACTTTGCATTTTGTTTTGTGATTTCTCCGGAAAGAATAGAGTCTCTCTCAACAACGGCATTAAGCGATAGATTGCTCGTCTGTGAGCCAAAAGAGAACGTAAACCCCGCCTACTTTGATTTGATTGGCCTTCACAATCATTTTGACATTGACGAGCGCTGTTAGACCACATTCGTTTCAACTGTCTGATCAGATTCGTTCGCCTCTTCCTGTCAATCACGCGGTGTCAACCAATTATACTGCACGAGGGAGGGGCGAGCCAACTCTCTCTCTCTCTCGCACACACACACACACACACACACACACAAAGGAGGCTGCAAGCGCTGCTCACGCAACGATTCAGCAACAAGGTGCTTTTCAGAGCAACGCGCGGGCCGCACTAACACTAAACTTTGATGTCAAGAAGGGGGCCACAAAATATCGGGCCTCGAGTTTGAGACCCCTGCTCTAGACTAGATCATACAGCATTCAGAAAAAGAACAGCTCCTAAGTAATAAACATGTCTTTTAGTTGAAGCTTCTATTCAAAAGCAACTTATTAGCAACAGACCAGGCTCACTCAGCTGGCATAAGGAAGTGAAACTAGCTCTTAAGGGCTTTCTCACTTTTCCAAAAGTGGGCGTTCTCTCAGTTGACCTGCTGATGAACTCTTCAAGCCGGGTCGAAACATAAACATCGCGTTCATCAATAATATGCATCTAGAGCTGAAATGGAAAATGATGGGCCGCCTGAAGATCTGCCTGCTCTCGCCGCTGCACCACATCAGGGCCGGAAACATTTTCTCAATGGCCCAGTGACGCTACGATGAGCATTTACTACTTTTAAAAAATGCGGGTTAGGAAGCGGGTCGGGTACAAGATTTTCTTCTTTTTTTTGCGGTCCGAGTTGCGGGCGCGTTAGTTGAAAATGTCAGTCGGTTTATACATTGACCCGCGCATCACTGGTTCACACCACTGGGTCTGCAGTAGCAACAGTGAGCAGAGTAACGTTAACTGTCGTCGCAACCCGTGGCCACATAGGACCCAAACGGTTCTACTGAGCTGCCTGATATAAATGTGATTTTTTTAAAGGTCCCGTTCTTCGTGATCCCATTGTTCAAACTTTAGTTAGTGTGTAATGTTGCTGTTAGAGCATAAATAATACCTGTAAAATTATAAAGCTCAAAGTTCAATGCCAAGCGAGATATTTTATTTAACAGAAGTTCCCTTTCAAAGCCTACAGCGAACGGCCGGCTTGGACTACATCCTGGTACTTCCTTCATTAATAACGTCAGTAGAACAGACTAACCTCCGCCCACAAGAATACGCGAAAAAAGGGGGCGTGGTCTTGTTGCAGTCCCACGTGGAGAAGAGGAAGTGTCGCGTGGAGAAGAGGAAGTGGTGCGTTTGACTGTGTTTGTCGCCATGTCGTCGAGACGCTGTTATTTTCATCCCGGAGTCAAATCACCTTTGTTTGGCTTTCCCAGGGACGCTGTAGAGATCATTGAGCGCATACATCTCCCGTTAAGAAGCGTGACCTTTCCACGTGCGCTAAGCTGCTGTCCAATCACAACACAGGATCCGCTGTGTTGTTAAACATGTTATATTGCACACTGTCAACACAATCAAAGCTTCAAAAAAACACGAAGAACGGGACCTTTAATGGCATTTGGCATATTTATTACATTACGTCAAAAGGCTTCGCGGTCCGGATGGACGCATCTCGCGGCCCGGATTCGGACCGGAGTCCGCTAGTTGTAGACTCCTGGACTAACCAGTGGACCAATCACATCACAGCATCTCAAATGTTGGTTTGATCGTTCTGAAACGCCTGAGTTAAAGTCTGTCATGAAAACGGTTGGGTGTAATGGCCTCAAAGTACCGGTACTTTAACCTTCACAGAAACTGAGTTTGTCATTGTCTGAGTTGTTTTAGTGAGGCGTGTTTCAGAACACAGGCCGTAGTTTATGTTAATCTCAGCATCAGAGTTTGTCCTGATGAATATTTCTCATGTCTTTTTCTAACCAGGAGAAAAGCTCTAAAACGGCCGTGGAGAATCCCGCCACAGGGCCGCACCTCTCCGATGGCTCTAAATCCCGATCCAAACTCCTGTTCGAGGACCGGTATGCACACTTCCTCTTTTCTCTGACCCGTGTGCTCTCAGGGGGGGCTTCTGTGAGTGTAACGGCCAATCCTCCGTCTGTATTGCAGGGTTCATTCGGCTGACCATTACCTTCAAGAGGCGAAGAAGCTGAAACACAACGCGGATGCTCTGGTGAGGGTTAGTTTACTGGCTTACGGTTCTCCACTTCTGTGTCAGTTAATCTGCTTGATATTTCTGTGACCCCTGACCTTTTGTGTTACTCCTCCATTGAGAGCGACACAACAGGTGCTCTCCTCACACGGGAGCCGGTGTTTATCCTCATGGGTCAGTGCTGTGTGTGCCAATGGCAAGAGTGTTTGAGTTTCTGTGCGCTAGTGCCAGATCCGGATTGTTTTCCCCCTCACATGCGTCGTCCCTTCCACAGATGGACAGATTTGAGAAGGCCGTGTACTATCTGGACGCCGTGGTGTCGTTCATCGAGTGCGGGAACGCCCTGGAGAAGAGCGCCCAGGAGGCCAAATCCCCCTTCCCCATGTATGCCGAGACCGTGGAGCTCATCAAGTGAGACTTGAGCGTGTTTGAGATGCTCCCACTCTGCATGTCATGCTGTGGGAGACGTGTGTTTGCTCACACTTGTGCCTGTTTGCTTGTTGGGCAGGTACACTATGAAGCTAAAGAGCTACATGGCGCCAGACGCGACCTCTGCAGACAAAAGGCTAGCGGTGCTGTGGTACGTAGCTGCACTCATTCTGCACCACCCCAGTCCTCTCTAAATGAACATGAGCGGGAGAGAGTGTGTGTTAAATCAGCTGCAGTGTGTGCTCATGAGAACTGAAGTACTGGTGTCCATCCAAGGAGATTTGCGGGAAAAGATTTAGCACATCAAAATGTTTACCGATATCACTGATGGAAAGGCCAATTATCCATCATTACTACTTGATTTTTACTACTACTACTACTACTACTACTACTACTGATACTACTAATGATACTATGATACTACTAATACTACTACTATTACTACTGATACTACTAATACTACTACTATTACTACGTATACTACTACTATTACTACTGATACTACTAATACTACTACTATTACTACGTATACTACTACTATTACTACTGATACTACTAATACTACTACTATTACTACGTATACTACTACTATTACTACTGATACTACTAATACTACTGATACTACAACTATTACTACTGATACTACTAATACTACTACTGATACTACTACTATTACTACTGATACTACTAATACTACTACTATTACTACTGATACTACTAATACTACTACTATTACTACTGATACTACTACTATTACTACTGATACTACTACTACTATTACTATTGATACTACTAATACTACTACTATTACTACTGATACTACTACTGATACTACTAATACTACTACTATTACTATTGATACTACTAATACTACTACTATTACTACGTATACTACTAATACTACTACTATTACTACTGATACTACTACTATTACTACTGATACTACTAATACTACTACTATTACTATTGATACTACTAATACTACTACTATTACTACGTATACTACTAATACTACTACTATTACTACTGATACTACTACTATTACTACTGATACTACTAATACTACTACTGATGATGATATTACTAATACTGATACTACTACTACTACTACTACTACTACTACTACTACTACTACTACTACTGATGATGATATTACTAATACTGATACTACTACTACTACTACTACTACTACTGATGATGATGATGATACTACTACTACTACTACTACTACTACTACTACTATTGATACTACAACTATCAACATTGAGGACTTGATAATTGTTAGCCAATACATGAGAAATCAAAATAACTTGAGTTTGCTTTTTGAAAAGCTAACTATTTTGTTGTTCATTTAAAAGTACATTTACTTCACTCGTTACTTGATGTGCTTTGGTCGATCGGATCACATGTGGACGGCTCCAAGTACAGGTGTAAAGACGCCCTGCTCTCCGACTAACCTAATGCTAAGCATTATGGGACGCGTGCTAGCCAGACGGGATTTAAACTCTCGGCTGGAGACACAAGTTTGGTTTGGAGATGAGAAACGTCCCAAGCTCAATGTTCTCTCTCCATTCCTGATGTCTAACACACACTCACAGCGTTCGGCTGCTCTTGTGTCTGGACAGAAATCAGGACAGAAGTGGCTGAAAGTGGGCAAAAGAGACGGGAATGTGTCTCCCTCGGCTACTAGTGATCCGATCCTCCAAACACATCTCAACTCCAGGTGTAAACAGGGCCCTAGTGTACTTTCACAAGCATTATTAAACAAAAGAGCTTGAAAACAATCAATGTTCAATTTCCAGCAGAATGTTGAGTGTATTATGAATGTTCGGACCAATCATCTTCCTTTGAGTGTAAATGGAGTTAGAGCTGTGTGTAACCGAAGGGTCCGTCTGTGTGTGTCTGCAGCCTGAGGTGCCAGGCGCTCCTGTATCTGAGGCTTTTCAAGCTGCGGAAAGACAGTGCACTGAAATACTCTAAGACGCTCACTGAACACTTGAAGGTAACTCCTCTTCTGCCCTTTAAATGACCACTGTATGGTCTGAGTGAGGGGCGGAGCTTTCTCTCCTCAACTTGCTGTTGTTAATGTTTCCTAACGTATACAAAATGTTTTTTTCCCAGAATTCGTTGAGTAATACGCAAGCGCCGTCTCCTGGAGTAGCAAAGTAAGTTCCTTAAATTTGTTCATAAAACAACATATACTACTACTACTACTACTACTACTACTACTACTACTACTACTACTACTACTAATGATACTATGCTACTACTACTGATAATACTTCTACTGATACTACTACTGCTGCTGATACTACTACTGATAATACTACTACTACTACTACTGATACTACTAATGATACTATGATACTACTAATGATACTATGATGCTACTGATGATACTACTAATACTACTACTACTGATACTAGTAATGATACTATGATACTACTAATACTACTACTACTACTACTACTGATACTACTACTAATACTACTAATGATACTACTAATGATACTATGATACTACTAATACTACTGATACTACTACTACTAATGATACTATGATACTACTAATACTACTGATACTACTACTACTACTACTACTGATACTACTAATGATACTATGATGCTACTGATACTACTAATACTACTACTACTACTACTACTGATACTACTAATGATACTATGATACTACTGATACTACTACTACTACTACTACTACTACTGATACTACTAGTGATACTATGATACTACTAATACTACTACTACTACTAATGATACTATGATACTACTAATACTACTACTACTACTGATACTACTAATGATACTACTGATACTACTACTACTACTACTACTACTGATATTACTAATGATACTACTAATGATACTACTGATACTACTACTACTACTACTGATACTACTAATGATACTACTAATGATACTACTACTGATACTACTAATGATACTACTGATACTACTACTACTACTAATGATACTACTAATACTGATACTACTAATGATACTATGACACTACTAATACTACTGATACTACTACTGATACTACTAGTGATACTATGATACTACTAATACTACTACTACTGATACTACTGATTATACGACTACTACTACTGATACTACTACTACTGATACTATTAATACTACTGAAACTAGTATATATTAGTAACACAACTGCCCCGCTGTGTAACATCGCTCCGTGAGTTCCTGCACAGACTGATCTGGTCTCCTCTCTGTCAGTAAAACCGCAGGGATGCCGTCTCCGGTCTCTCCCAAGCTTTCTCCTGGCAGCGCGGGCAGCTACTCCTCCAGCAGCTCCAGCCAGAGCGCCAGCTCCTCCGTCACCATCCCTCAGCGCATCCACCAGATGGCCGCCAGCTACGTCCAGGTCACCTCCAACTTCCTCTACGCCACCGAGGTGTGGGACCAGGCCGAGCAGCTCGCCAAAGAGCAGAGAGGTGCGTCTGCCTTCCTCCAAACAATCTGCCACAGTTTTTCCTTCGTTTGATGATGATACTATTTTGGATTGACAGTACAATTGTAATACTAATATCAATAATAATATAATAACAATAGTAATAAAAACAATAGTAAAATAAAAATATATATTTTTTATGTAACGCCATTTTCCTTATCCCTCTGGTCCCCCTTAAAAATGCATTTTAAGGCTTCGGTCAGTTTTGACCGAGAAGAAGCCAAGTGTGACCCTTAAACGAAGAGGACCAGAGGGTTAAATCATCCTGGTGACCCATTTTTATAAGTGTGCCGTGACCCAGGGTTTGAAAACCACTGCTCTAGTGGCAAAACTTTACATATTGTGCCTTTAAGTGCTTAACTTTTGACCCCTGCTCGCAGCTGTATTCAGGGGCCAAGCACCGAAGGAGCGTATGGCAGCCCATAGAACCGTATGGTAAAAAGTTGTGAAATTTGCCCCACTCATAGAGGACAGTCTGAGCTGTCAACATAGCAAATTTGGAGTCTCTAACTCAATTCCTCTAGTGCCACCATCAGTCCAAAGTTAGACTCATGTTTATGCTAATAACTTTTGAACCATAAGTGATAGAAACAAAAGTCTGATTCCTTGGCTTGTGGCAATTCGACTGAAATTTTCCCGCCATTTTGAAATTTCAGAAAAACCTACTTTTGCAAACTCGTCCTAGACGGTTCGTCCGTTTTGCACGAAAATTGAACCAGATCATCTTCAGGCAGTGCCGACAAAAAGTTATGGAATTCGAGTTGTTTCGTCAAATCGTTTTTGATTAACGCGCGAGCAAATTTCACGTAACGGTTGCAAAAACACACTTAAAGCTACACTGTGTAACTTTTTTAGTTTATTCTTAGCTAAAAACACTTAGTTCTTTCAAAAATATATGTGCTCATTAATGTATATTTACTTCTTTCAAGTAATAAAGTATTCTCGTAAGTTTATAATATGCCATTGAAAATACATACGGGTAAGGGGTTCGAATGGGGGTCGCCATGTTGCCCCTCCATCTTGAAAGTACATTAGCCAAAGAGGGACATACCCGTAAATTCAAGCTTCGCCTTTCGCGTTTTAACACTCGGTGGCACCGTGTCGAATGTGAAGAGGGGGATTGCTGGATTGAACTGGAAGCCATGTTAATTTTGGACTAAATCGGCCACCGTAGGAGTTAAAACGAAATCGGAATTGGAAGGAACAGAAACTAATATTTACTGGATGGTCATATACCCTTTCACCGCTAGATGGGGGAAAATATCACACAGTGTAGCTTTAAGGCAATATCTCCGCAACGCTTTATCGTATTCAAACCAAACTTGGTACATGTCATCACAAGCATGACCTGAGGCAACATGCAGCGTGTCAGCTGCAAAAATGGCTATTTTTGCTTATAACTTCTGATCCGTTTATGGTCTCCTTAGATTCGGCGCATCATGCCGAGTCGCCTGATATTCAATTTTACCATATCGGCCATTTTGGCTGTCAGCCATTTTGAAATATGTGCTAAAATGCTGTATTTTATGATCGCATGAATGGATTGTTATGAAACTCGCTTTGGGTCATCGCCACGATGCCCTGAAAGAGCCTGAGAAGTTTCGAAACAGCGCCACCTAGTGGAGATTTTTCAAATGCTTATAACTTTGGGTGTGGTTGACTTATTTTCATGGGAGTAACTTTTTTTGTCTCCTGAATCCTTGCCGAGTCCAGCGATACCAGACTTGCCAGGTTTCGGCGTATGGTTTGTGCAGCGTTGTAATTTATCGCTTATAAAACAATAGCTGATATCTTCGAAACCGCTAGTCCGATCGAGACGAAACCAGCGGCAGAAGTTCTGAAACAACAGGTCGATAGCTAAATGCTGGTGCCCAAATGTCCAAATATTGATAGTAAGGGTATTGATATGTCAGGTGTCAGTCGTGTTTTTTCATATAAATGTCTATAACTCCAAAACAAAATGAGATATTTTCACCAAAATTGACACACACCCATGTTTGGGCTCACTCCGAGGACACGTACAAAAGAAATGGTAGGATTGTTCCTCTTGGTGGCGCTATAATAGAACAAAGCATGAAATTCCCATAGACTACAATGCATTTTTCAGCATTTATCTTTTAAATGTGTTTAATTGCTCATTGCTGCGGTTGAACTGACACTCCCAGCCATTTCGGCATGTCTTGTCTTCTTCTTTGCGCTTGCCCCCGATCATGGCTGCTGGCTTTAATCCGAATGAGAACACCTTGTCATTTGCTTCTTCTCTCTCTCTCAGAGTTCTTCGCTGAACTGGACAAGGCGATGGGCCCGCTCATCTTCAACACCAGCAGCATGACTGACCTGGTGCGGTTCACACGGCAAGGCCTGCACTGGCTGCGACTCGACGCCAAGCTCGTCCAGTAGAGCCCCGTGCGCTTCACCTGTAGCCCTCTCTATGCCTACGCAAAACACTCACACACTCGATCTGCCTCAGACATCTCTGTGACACTGTGTTCGTTTCTACACCAGCTTGCCAAAAAAAAAAAACGGAAACACTCAGCGGCCCGCTCCTCCTCCGCAGACCCTAAACGAGAGGATGTGTGTCTGCAGAGCCTTCATTGTCCTGCTCATATCATTGGCTCGTCTCGGTATAACAAAGAGAAAAAAAAGCCTCTTTTTCTTCCGTTCACTGACTGGTTTTGTTGTTTTGCTAGCTGTAAGCAAACATGAATAATAATTGGTTGTTTATAGCTTTTTATTTCAACCAAAGTACCTCCCTTTAACCAAAGGTGCTTTAAAAATTCTCCTTTTATCATTTGATTGTGCCTTGTATTTGATATACAGGAAACTAAGAGACACAATATCTTGAAACACACACACACATCTGGAAAGGTTGAGACGAGGGACGGCTTGTGAACGGGACGTGCTTCTAATGGATGCGGAGACCAGATGTCTCGTTGCATACCAGACCAAAAGACTGTTGGGCATCACATCAAGGCATTATAACTAATGTGTTGTGTTTCGTTGTGTTGGCGCGCGCACACACACACCAGAGGAAGTCAGTTCTAGCCCGTCAGGTTCGTATACACACACGTCACTACCGCAAACGCCCAGGCCAAGACTTTTTATACATACGAAATGTAGCGCTCGGGGGTTTCTGGTATTAAACAACGCAGGAGTATTTTATTACCGCGCCTGGTCTAATAGAGATTTTATTTAGATAACTCTTTAGGATTTCACTCTTGGATTTTCGGCATGGATACAGGGTTGCAATACGAGATGAGAGACGTATTTCTATTGTATATGAAAATATCATATTTAAATATTTAATGTTGAGTCTTGAGGTTGCCTTTATAGTGTCATAGTCACCCGTGTGTTGCAGTTCGTTCAAAAGACATCAGTCATGTGAGGATATATTTATGACATGTTCATATGTACATATTACAGTGATCCGACCGGCTCCCGCTGGCCACACGTGTAGGAAATGGCATCACATGCTGGAAACATATCGTCTCTTGCACTTGGCTCCCGCTTTCATGCAGATCAAGTGCTTCTGTGTAAATGAACTCGCGAGAAGAAGGCGACCGCGTGTGAATATGAGATTCCCATGGCCTTTTTGCTTCTCCAGACAGGAAGTTGTTGTGCCGTGTGTGTCCCCTCTGTTTTTATCTTTTCTACTAGACTTCATGGTAGTGCTTTTAAAGGATTAGGATTTGATTTGAGTCTTTAATTTCCCTCAAACTTTTCCCAGGGTGAGATACTTTATTATTATTATTATTATTATTATTATTATTCTTTCAGCCAATTGAAAAATAACACTCGCATGTTTCTATTTAAATACTAAGCTGTACAGATGTACATAAAAATCTCTTTTAGGGTAAATTTTTACAACGATTTAACATTTGTATTAATTGTACATAGAATGTGAATATATGAACTGCACATGTTTTTCAACAGAACACTGTATGTCAGTTTCCTGTGCTGTATGAACACGGCTTCCTGTCACCTGTTAGACTGGGCCGAGGATCTCCAGCTGTTTAGACGTCTGCGTGTCGTTCTCGTTTGATCGTGCTCTCAAAGCGTTCATTGGCCAACGGTATGAGATCGATTTAGTTTTAAAAGTATTGAGATTGACGGAAAGAAATCTACATATATATATATTCGTATATGGATGCAATATGATCTATGATTAAAAGGTACTCTTATGAGCCTCGGTTATCCAAACTTGTAATAACTTGTAATTTAAACACTTTTTTTTCTTTTTTTTCTTTTTTTTTGGTGAAGTAAGTATTACTAATGGATTTTCTGAGTCTGTTGCGAATCATCTTTGTATTTTGCTGTATTGAGAATAAAACATATATGATTAAAAATGACTGGTTTGCATTTCCTTTAAATAGCGCCGTCAAAACGATTCATCACGTCTAACATTTGTAAATATAATATTGTGACCCCTGAAGGTGTGCTGATGTTAGCAGCAGATCCTTTAAGTCCTGAGACACCAGGGAATCCCGTTTACATGAAAGGGTGTACATGGTCTCAACAATGCTTAGGTAGGTGGGACGTGTCAAAGTAACATCCACATGGATGGAGGACCCAAGGTTTCCCAGCAGAACATTGCCCAACGCATCACTGCCTCCGCCGCCACGCCTTCTTCCCATAGTGCACCTGGTGCCATGTGTTCCCCAGGTAAGCCACGCACACACACCCGGCCATCCACGTGATGTAGAAGAACACGTGATCATCAGACCAGGCCACCTTCTTCCATTGCTCCGTGGTCCAGTTCAGATGCTCACGTGCCACTGTTGGTGCTTTGGGCGGCGGACAGGGGTCAGCATGGGCACCCTGACTGGTCAGCGGCTGTGCCGCCCCATACACAACAAACTGAGATGCTGTGTGTATTCTGACACCTTTCTATCAGAACCAGCATTAACTTCTGGAGCAGTTTGAGCTCCAGTAGCTCGTCTGTTTGAGCGGACCACACGGGCCAGCCTTCGCTCCCCACGTGCATCAATGAGCCTCGGCCGCTCATGACCCTGTGGCCGGTTCTCCACTGTTCCTTCCTTGGAGCACTTTTGATAGAGACTGACCACTGCAGACCGGGAACACCCCACAAGAGCTGCAGTTTTGGAGATGCTCTGACCCAGTCGTCTAGCCGTCACAATCTGGCCCTCGTCAAACTCGCTCAAATCCTTACACTTGCCCATTTTTCCTGCTTCTAACACATCAACTCTGAGGACAAAATTTTCATTTGCTGCCTAATATATCCCACCCACTAACAGGAGCCGTGATTAAATATATACTGTATATTAGTGCTGTCAAATCGATTAATAATATAACATAAAAGTTTGTAAATATTTGTTTAATTTATAGTCCTTTTCACCATTTTATTCACTTTTTACAGCTCGCTTACATGATTCTACCACCTGACCAGGGCCGTGCACAAGTGTTCTGTTTAGACTGTAAACAAATATGGCCGTAGTGTCCGTGACGTCACCCACAGGATTCTGAGGAGCAGTTTTGAAGTGTAAAGTCGGGTCGAGCCGGCCGTCGCCATCTTGTCATCGCGCTTCACTCCCGGATAACAGAAAATGGGCAAAGAGGCGGGACGTGGGCGGAGCTGAGGTGATGACTAACAGACAGCAGACAAACGGCAATCCGCCTGTCACTCAAAGTGGCCACGCCCTTAATTATGCAGAACTTTAAGGCTTTAAATAATGTAAACGAATGAGTTATTAACCCCCCCCCCCCCCCCACAGTCGTCATGAAGGGCAAAATTAGCCGTATAGACCAAAAGCACAATGTGTCCCAGACTGTAAACATGTGTTCTTCTGCTGTAAAGTTGGCCATTTTAACATGAGCTCAATGAGATTCTGCTCCTTCTGGAGTCTGTCTCTAGTGGCCGGTCCATGAACTGCAGTTTAAGTCACTTCAGTATCGGCTTCAAGAGAAACTGCGGGAGGAGCCGCTTGGTTTTCCCTCCGTTAAAGACCCACAGATTCCGTGAATCCGCTCCATGTTTTCTCACTCGCTCTCCAGCGTCACTAATCCGCAGAATTAGTCATTTTGTAGTTAGTTAGTTTTTGTATTTCTGTCGGTAATATTTTGCTCCTGGTCTTCTAATAGCGCTAACAACTTGTTCAAAATCCTCGTTCTTGGAAAAGAATTAGAATAATTGTCTAATCAAATTTTTGTACCCGATCTGATATAAATAACACTAGATTTGATGTTGATGGCACACTTTGTAGAAAAAAAAATATATAATTTAATATAAAACCCCATGAACTGTTACAGAATGTATAAATTAATTTTGATATTCTTATTTATATTTATATGTCATTCATGTAAATTACTAAATCAAATTTTCTACTTAAATGTATTTTTATTTTGACAATTTAGTAGAAAACAGAAAAATCTGAATCCCAATAAAAGAGATTAATCGGAAAGGTAAAATTGGTTTATGACTTATGTACAAGCATATTAATATTTACTTATTTAATTGCACATATTTTAATTGAAGATATGTCATAATAAAATAATAAAAAAACATAATAGATTTTGTCATAATATACAAAATCTCAACCTATAGGTTTTAATGAAAGTGAAGATGCCTGCCATCTAATTCATGAAAATATTAAATAATAACGGTTAATTACAATCAGTATTACATTTAATAATAACACCAGTAGCAACACGCCACTTGAGGACACACTACAGGAATGAGCTGACGAGCCTGGAGCTGATCCATTGATTTATCCCGGTTTAATATTCCTCTGGTCATAACGCTCGATGGATTGCGAGGATGTTTAGGTCGGTTTTAGGTTTAATCTGCGCTCTCTTCCCCAGTTCACTCGCTGGCTTCCAAGGCTGAAATACGGGGTGTTTCCCACCAACTGGCAACCTGAGAAGTCGAAATACTATTGGGTAAGTTGGTAGTGGGCGGAGTCACGCAGACCAAAACAAAAACAGACGTTCCGTCATGGAACACACATTTTTTAATGCTTTAGTACAGTCAAAAAAATACATAAGATAGTACTGGAACCATTAGCAACCCTGCTGAAAAATCCATCTTAAACCAGCCTAAGGTGGTCAGGCTGGTTTTGGCTGGTCTCCCAGCCTGGTCATGGCTGGTTTATCAGACTGGTTTTAGAGGGGTTTTGAAATTTTTTTTAGCTGGTCAAACTGGTCTTAGCTGGATATTGTTGGTCTTAGCTAGTTTTGGCTGGTCTTAGCGGGTAATTGCTGGTTTTAGCTGGTCAGGCTGGTCTTAGCGGGTAATTGCTGGTTTTAGCTGGTCAGGCTGGTCTTAGCTGGTAATTGTTGGTCTTTGATGGTTTTAGCTGGTCTTCGCTGATTTTAGCTGGTCAGGCTGACTGTCCCTATTTTTTCTGCCACTGGGTGTTTAGACAAATAATGTATATCTGTATATGGACCATGTAATCTGATTAATTTGTAATTAGGTAAAATGTTCATCAGCTAAATTAGGCTGGGAGACCAGCTAAACCAGGCTGGAAGACCAGCTTGACCAGATAAGCCAGGGTCGGAGACCAGCTAAAACCAGCTAAAACAGGCTGGAAGACCAGCTTGACCAAATAAACCAGGGTCGGAGACCAGCTAAAACCAGCTAAAACAGGCTGGAAGACCAGCTTGACCAAATAAACCAGGGTCGGAGACCAGCTAAAAGCAGCTGGCCACCAACTTGTCCAGACTGGAAGACCAACTTAACCAGCTAAATCAGGCTGGGAGACCATCTAAAACCAGCTTGACCAGCTAAATCAGGCTGGGAGACCATCTAAAACCAGCTTGACCAGCTAAATCAGGCTGGGAGACCATCTAAAACCAGCTTGACCAGCTAAATCAGGCTGGGAGACCAGTTTAGCCAGGCTGCTAAAACCAGCTACTTCCAGCTTAAACCAGCTAAGACCAGCCAACCAGTTTATGCTGGTTTTAGCTGGATTTTTCAGCAGGGAAATTCAACCTTATATCGAAGTTGATGAAGCACTGTTTAAATATCACGAATACATTTACAAAGTTATAACCCCTACAATCATCTGGACTCCTGGTGCAGTGAGAGCTTGAGCTCTAATAGTTGAATTATGATCACAATCCCGTTGGCATTTATATCTCGCATTGCTGGATCACGCATAGCATTACTGAAAGCACTTCAGTCAGATTGCCTAACAAATAGCCTACAATAAGGCAGTTTCAGTTCACATTGTGCCCATTGAAACATTAACACTTTTTCATCTAAGCAAGGCTTGGATAGCATGTTTCCATTTGTAATGTTAAAAGAAAAAAGTTATTTTCGAGCAGCAAATTAGAATTGCTGAAGGATCACGTGACACTGAAGACTGGAGTAATGATGCTGAAAATTCAGCTTTGATCACAGGAATACATTACATTTGATTGATCCTTGGTGAACATAAGAGACTTCTTTCAAAAACGTTAGAAATTCGTAATTATTCCAAACGTTAGATTAGCCAATATTCAACATGGAAAGTATTGGAGATATACGTGTAGTCTATATTTCCACACTATTCAACATTTAACTCTAGACTTTCTATTCATATTACATGTTTGCCGTTATTACAGCATCAACTTTGACATAAACAAATATCCCGTGACTCTGATGATAATGGACGGTTCAGAAAACTTTCTCCCGCGTTCGCCCCGCCCTCTGCTCGCTCTCGAGACAGAGGTGGCAGTCGCTTCACTTTGCCTGAAGACGCACACACGCACGGAATTATGTTTAAAACACTCAAGTTTATGACATTAACCCGGCAGCTGGCGTAATGAAACACAGTCGAGTCGAGCAGTGAGGTCGGAGTACATCCTGACAGAAGCGTTCAGGTGAGCAGCTCCACGGGGAGATTCTTTAAAGTGCTGGTATCGTTTTGTAAATATGATAGTTTCGGTCAACGGCTCACAGCAACAGGTGAATAAAATGATGTCTCACTCTAAAAAATTCTGAACGGTTTCAACGGTCAAAAACGGACTAATCCAACCGTTAGGTTTAAAATTTTTAAATTAAAGTTTTAAAACCCAACGATTGTGTTTGTCCATATTTGACCGTTGAAACAAACGGTTTTAGAGTATATGTGGTTTTACTTGGAAAAGGAACTGAATGTGCGCTCGAAAGTATGTACTTTTAAGTTTTAACACGGTGTTAGTGTAACGCTATTCTTACACAAGAGTTTTTTTGTGCTGAAGTGCATTATGTTCAGGGACTTTGTCCCACCAGGGAAAGAGGTAATCACGCAGAACAGATTCTGACCTCACTGTACATATACCATGACGAGGAAATATATAAAAACAGCCTTTAAAAAACACCAGCTTGACCAGACCATGTAGACCAGCTGAAAACCAGACCAGCACACTAAACCCTAATGCGCAAGATAATGAATTGGTTTGACTAGAGCCAACTCAAATTAAACAAATTATTTCAAACTAATGAACTTTTATGAGTATTTCGAACTTTCCTTTTCCTTTGAGTTCTTGAAACTGACACATTTGAAGTAATCTGACCTTTCGTTGTTTTGAGTTTTACGAACTTGTTTCTTTTCATTCAGATTAACTTAAATTGAACCAAAACTGACTAGAAGGGATACAGCAACGGTCGGAAGTGAGGCAAAATCTCTCGATAAAATAACAATAAATTAATTTGCTACTTTCCAGATTGTGTGTTCTTCTTTTATTAACGCCTACACCTACCCCAACCCTAAACCCGTACAATAATGCAAATATAGTAATTAAATGATAATGTAATTAAATAAGCCGTAGCTATATCCCTTCTAGTCTTTACCGAAACTGAGCTGGGAATTCTATTTCCCAGCATGCTTACCATGACTCTCAAAAGAGACAGTAAATGCCATAATTATGTTTCCATCATGTGACGAGTGGAGCATGAGCTTGTTTTAAGAACCGATAGATGTTACATGTATTATATTGCTGTCCTCATTCCGCAAGTGCTATGCTAATGCTATCAAAGCATTGTGTTACCAATTAGCAAGTTAAAGCTAGTCAAGTTTCAACTGCTAAAAATGGTAAATTACATGGTATTTTTTAATTTAGGCTAAACATTTTTACGTTTTGCCCACTTATTGGTGTTTAGGTGTATGGAGAGATAAAGAGAGATGTATTTTGACACGATTTGTTCATAACAGTTACCGTCTTGTTTCTACCAGATTGGTCACTGTCCAGTCTAGATGAATTATTCAGTGTGTCTTTGGTAATGTGTGCAGGGTGAATTTGGAGTGTTGAAAATGTGACAGGTTTGCCGCGTATTGTTCGCAGGAAACCAGACACTGGCGTTTTGTCCAGTTGCTGAAACTCTATCAGTCTTGGATGGCAAACTCTGCCTCCCCGTGTTCTCCGTAGGGCTTTTCTGGATCTAGGAACCGCAGACACATAAAAACACCGACAGTAAAGCCTGCAACCCACCACGCAGCCTCTTCGCGCGCGTGTCAATAAGACACACCTTCAGACAATGCATACACAACATTTTTAAGCGAGTTTTCTGTTCTTTAGCAACAACAAAGAAGCTTAAGAAGTCGTTAAAGAAATGCCTGTATCTGTGCCAGAGTGAATTATGCTTGCATGCTGTACAATATCACTTGGCTATTGACGAGATCTGGTTTTACAGTAATCATTTGCACACTGTGTAACTTTCAACAATGTCGTTTTGCATGAAGACAATGTTTGGGTGTTACTTTATCATGCAGTACATCCTCAGTTCAAACTGGTTTATCCAGGCAACAAACTTGTTTATCTATTAAATGCATCTCCAACTGTGGCTGGATGTTCTACACACTTTCTGTCATTAAACATTTCTGTCTTCATACGCTCAAAAAACAAATATAGGATATTTAATATGGGCTGGGTAAATATAGGACAGAAGAACACATGTTGGGTTAATTTTACCAGCAATTGAGTTGTTTATTTAAACCGGTATAGTTGATTAATTTTTACTATAATACTAGTTAATTTTTTAACTTCATACATGAAATAATGTTTACGTATTAACTTAAATCTTTGCATGACAATTCCTTAATTTTCGTTTAACAAATATTAGAAGTAATAATTATTAAACATTTAGAAGTAATTCAAGTAATCGAGCAGTCTCTGAGTAACACAAAAACTACTCAAACACTGGGTTGTTACATCTGACCCAGGATCTGTGTTACACAAAAACTACTCAAACACTGGGTTGTTACGTCTGACCCAGGATCTGAGTTACACAAAAACTACTCAAACACTGGGTTGTCACGTCTGACCCAGGATCTAAGTTACACAAACACTACCCAAACACTGGGTTGTTACATCTGACCCAGGATCTGTGTAACACAAAAACTACTCAAACACTGGGTTGTTACGTCTGACCCAGGATCTGAGTAACACAAAAACTACTCAAACACTGGGTTGTTACGTCTGAGCCAGGATCTGTGTAACACAAAAACTACTCAAACACTGGGTTGTTACGTCTGAGCCAGGATCTGGGTTACACAAAAACTACTCAAACACTGGGTTGTTACGTCTGAGCCAGGATCTGGGTTACACAAAAACTACCCAAACACTGGGTTTGTACATCTGACCCAGGATTTGAGTTACACAAACACTACTCAAACACTGGGTTGTTACGTCTGACCCAGGATCTGTGTAACACAAAAACTACTCAAACACTGGGTTGTTACGTCTGACCCAGGATCTGTGTAACACAAAAACTACACAAACACTGGAAAAAATAATCCCAAAAGGCTCAACCCAGGATTTGGGTAGAAAAATTGTTTATTTTTTACAGTGTTGTTGTAACACGTAGTTACTATAATATTACCAACTATAAATTATGCATAATTACATGCAACTAGCCCTAAACCAAACCCTCATCCTAACCCTATAGTAAGTGTGTGTAGGTAATTATTATTACTCAGTGCTTAAATGTATAATTACACTGGAACACAGACACCTTAAAATAAAGTGTAAGGGAAACTGGCTCTGCTACACGCAGTAAAGATGTCATTATCGCTGAGGCAGGTGTAAGCCGGGCATGATGGAGTAAAGTGATCTGGTGCGGTCACCTGAGCTCTTGCTGTAATACATATTGTCAAACAGCACTTGTTTCAGCTGCTCCCTAGTCTTCTCACTTCTTGAGTTAAAACAATAGTTAAAAAATGAAAATTAATTTCATCAATTATATTTTTATGAGTGGAGCTCATGGTATAGAATCTCTTTCCATATAATGAACGTGAATGGCGTTCATGCTATAATGACTTATAAAATATAAAATATGAACTCTACATTGAAAAATGTACCAATAAAAAATGTGCCTTGGTGAGTGTTGTAGGTGTTATTTATATTTATATCATAATAATAGTTATGGGCTGAACAACATGTTTTCTCATCAATGTCATGATGTGCGCTCCTCCACAACAGTCAAGGATGTGTGATGTCACGTGGGCTGTAGGGATTGTAGTTGATCCATGATCCATACGGACCAGGCCCCACAGATTAAATTATAGTGTTTTAGATCCTGTCAGTTTAAACATTCAAGAGATTTTAAAGCATTCAAGCGCAAGAAGATGTGAAAGAGAACTCAATCCGGTACTCGGGCTCTGCACACACAGCATCTGAACGCCAAATTCAGTTCTCTCTCTCATCTACTTGTGCTTGAACGGACACAAAATTATAACAAAAAGCCCTTCTCGGCGAGTGTAAACAGTCACTTAAGGCTTACATGAACATAAAGGATTGAGAACGTGTATCATTATATTGGATCTGTGCATTCGCTCTTAAAGTGACAGCAGCCTAATATTCCGTCTGCTGTCTGTGTCATCAGCTCAGAATTTGTTCGAGAATTAGGCATATCTGAATTTAAAAGAGCGCCCTACCCACATACTAGGGATGGGTTGCGATTTTCGAATATTCGATAGTTGGTTTAATTATAGACTATCGAATAGTTTGTGCGATTATCGTCCTCAAAAAAATCCCCTTGTTTTCGGTGTGGTGGTGACGTGTTCATGTGACCAGAGGGAGGCGCTGCCAATAACGCACCTAAAGCGGTCAGTCAGTTCTCAGGGTGTTTACACTGGGCACGTTTGCTGCGGTCCGAGCTGATTCTTCCCTCCGCCTCCGCAGTGTTGGTCTGGTTTCACACTCAACTTGAATCCTAGTGCGTTTGCGTTCATCTAACGTCATCACAAACGTGCACGGGCATGATAGTAAACAGAACGCGGGTCAAATATATTGGGCTTTTTTTTAATTAATTTGGTGCTATTATGTGAAGCTGAGTAAACAACACTTGGGTTTACCGTATGTGTGTCGCTGGAAGGCGGCTTTGCTGCTTGCAAACACTCTTTTGAGGAGACGTGAATTGCCATTAATTTGCTGCCCTGATTGCACTCTATGCGCGAATACACTGCAGGCTCGCTCTCGCGATCGTATCTCAGGTAAATCATCAACACTATCATCACTTACATGTGTGTTATTGGACTAATGACATTGTAATCGGCTAAAACGCATGCGCTGGTTACTTTTCTTCCTGAACAAGTGCACACCGAGTGTAGTTTCACATTCACGTGAATCGCGGCACAGCTCCGAGTGCAACCGAACTCCGGTTGTGTGTTCTCGGGTTCGATACCTCAGTGCACATCAAGCTCTGTATGTAAGCTTTCACATTAGCAATTTTTCATGCGAACCATGCTCCATTTCGAACTAAACTGCCAGAGTAAAAACGCCCTGAGACAACAGAAGAAGAACACATCGCCTCACGCGCACACTGTAGACTTGTGGCATTTAGCGGTTGCGGTAACTTGGGGCGATGTCAAATAACAGTCAGATGTTTCAGCGTTACAATAATTATATGGCTTGAGTTGATATAGCCTATTCCCCAATTAATTAAACAGTTTGTTATCATACAGATTGAGAGCGTGAATGGTCTCTCTCCCGCTCTCTCTCTGTTTATATGTGTAGCGTGCATGCGGGGGAGGAGTTGCGATTTTCGAATAAAAATCGAATAACTCCCAGCGATCTTCGAATATTATTTTTGCTTGAAATGCCCATCCCTACCACATACATTGGAGTAAATTGATAAAAATGGTCTCATTTTACTGAAAACACTCTAACTTTTAACACAGTGGTGGAATATTGCATATATTATATTGTATTTATTCACAATTTTATGATAAACATAGATAAAAAAGTCATATTTTGATTCATTTTCTAATTAATTTGTTATTTGAAAATCTATCATTTTTAATCAGTTTGGTCTTCTTCCCTTCAGAAAGTTTCTGTGGATTACACTAGGTGTCAGTAAACAGGGGAAAAAATAATTTTCTTGATATCTCCTTCCAAAAAAAAGTTATTGAGATTAATCTGTGCAAACTATCTAATAACTCCTACTCATCTCCATTGATTTTCCATAGCCGCTGAGAAATCGAAAAGAAGGCTCCGCCTCCTCAACTTTGTAAAGGGAGATCTCGGGCTCTGATTGGTCTAGAAGCATGATCGACATGTCTATAGAGAGCTGAGATACTCAGTTTTTTTGAAGTATGAAGCAATACGTGATGACGTCATCAAAAAATGATCAAAACTAAGGATAATAAGAGTATTTGTCTGCATCATGTTTTGACTGGGCATCGGTGACATATCACAGTGTCATTTGGCCATGCATGCTCACAGACATGTGAAAATGGTCTCATTTTGAAGAAAACAACCTAAGGAACGAGCTGATATAGCGTTTGAGGCTATTAGCTTCAAACCGCGTTAGTGATCCGAACAGGAATATGACTCATGTGTTTGCTTGTTCAAAGGAGTCATTTCCATCTTCGTGATTCTTTTGATAATAACGTTACTGTAAAGTGTTGGATCGGTGAAATAAACTGCACAGTGATATTCTTGAGGTTAAGAGCTTTCATTTGATATATGACTTGTTTTCTCAAGGGGGGGGTGGTCATTGGGGGGGGTCAAATTCAGACCTTTTTATCTTTTTCTATGTAACATAAATGCAAAAGTGATTGGGTTATCAGGAAAGCTGAGGTTGTAATCTTTCAAACGAGTTTTGTGCTGTACAACTTATAGATTTTTTTCAAATGATTATGATGATGCAATATTGGACCCGCGGGTGGGTCGGTGAGGGGGTGCAGAGCTGAAGTGGTTAATGTCAATCAAACAACAACTATTTTAAATAGTGAACGCAGTGCTATTTCACATTTGATTATGCAATTTTTCTGTATATGAATACTACTACGCGCCTATCGCGCCGCAGGACCTCCAGACGCGCGTTATGAGTGTTAATGCGCGAATGGTGCTTTTTGTTTGTTTCACACGTTTGAAGTGAATTCGTGTCTGACGTCTGAACATTTGAACTTTGGCATCAATTCGCGCCGCGTTAACCAATCAGGAGCCTGCTCGCTGCTGTCACGTGGTGAAGTGACGTGATGAGAAACCCTGCATAAATTAAAAATACTACTATTGTGTCACAAAATTTTGTTTTAAGGCTTTTTTAGGTGATAATGTAGTTGTTTAAAGCTCAAATCTGTGGTTTATTTATAAAGAGAGCTCCTCTCTGAACATGTGATCTGGTGTTTTCGGGGTTGTGAGCTCCAGTGGATCAGGGCGCTCAGCGCTCATTAACCCCGGCGAGAGCAGTCTTTCCTCGGCCAGTCCTTCAGACGCTGGCTCTGATGTCTCTGTGGTGGTTAAACATGAGATATAATTCTTGTGTGGATCTAACGGGCGATCTTTGCTCTCATGAATCATCATTTGTTGTCTGCCAAATGGTTTTGACTGAGGGCAAAGAGAAGTTTCATAACTTTATTTTTAAGGATATTTAAATACACATGCAGTGAAGATAATGTAGGAGTTGCCTGGACCACATTTGTGTGGCTATTATTGTTTAATATATATTTTTAATGAAAATGAAAAGAGGCAGAGTGGTGTTTTATGACATATTTCTCCTGGAGCGCCTTGAACGCGCGTCTATTTCGCTTCAGACACTCGATTTATACGCGTGTCCAATTCACTATGGACACGCAAATCGATTCAAAATGTTCAAGCGTCAAACGAGACGCGTTATTCGCGTTTGGTGTGAAGGCAGCATCAGACCTCTTCTATATATTCAATGCAGATTCACTTCCCTCCAAATTCACCCCAATCATTCTAGTATAATTCATTTGTTCTGAATAGAGCTAATCTAGTTCACTCATAAAACTGTTTTCATATCGCAATATACACTCCCCTAAAGGATTATTAGGAGCACCATACTAATACTGTGTTTGACCCCCTTTCTCCTTCAGAACTGCCTTAATTCTACGTGGCATTGATTCAACAAGCTGCTGAAAGCATTCTTTAGAAATGTTGGCCCATATTGATAGGATAGCATCTTGCAGTTGATGGAGATTTGTGGGATGCACATCCAGGGCACGAAGCTCCCGTTCCACCACATCCCAAAGATGCTCTATTGGGTTGAGATCTGGGGACTGTGGGGGCCATTTTAGTCCAGTGAACTCATTGTCATGTTCAAGAAACCAATTTGAAATGATTCGAGCTTTGTGACATGGGGCATTATCCTGCTGGAAGTAGCCATCAGAGGATGGGCACATGGTGGTCATAAAGGGATGGACATGGTCAGAAACAATGCTCAGGTAGGCCGTGGCATTTAAACGATGCCCTGTTGGCACTAAGGGGCCTAAAGAGTGCCAAGAAAACATCCCCCACACCATTACACCACCACCACCAGCCTGCACAGTGGTAACAAGGCATGATGGATCCATGTTCTCATTCTGTTTACGCCAAATTCTGACTCTACCATCTGAATGTCTCAACAGAAATCGAGACTCATCAGACCAGGCAACATTTTTCTAGTCTTCAACTGTCCAATTTTGGTGAGCTCGTGCAAATTGTAGCCTCTTTTTCCTATTTGTAGTGGAGATGAGTGGTACCCGGTGGGGTCTTCTGCTGTTGTAGCCCATCCGCCTCAAGGTTGTGCGTGTTGTGGCTTCACAAATGCTTTGCTGCATACCTCGGTTGTAACGAGTGATTATTTCAGTCAAAGTTGCTCTTCTATCAGCTTGAATCAGTCGGCCCATTCTCCTCTGACCTCTAGCATCAACAAGGCATTTTGGCCCACAGGACTGCCGCATACTGGATGTGTTTCCCTTTTCACACCATTCTTTGTAAACCCTAGAAATGGTTGTGCGTGAAAATCCCAGTAACTGAGCAGATTGTGAAATACTCAGACCGGCCCGTCTGGCACCAACAACCATGCCACGCTCAAAATTGCTTAAATCCCCTTTCTTTCCCATTCTGACATTCAGTTTGGAGTTCAGGAGATTGTCTTGACCAGGACCACACCCCTAAATGCATTGAAGCAACTGCCATGTGATTGGTTGATTAGATAATTGCATTAATGAGAAATTTAACAGGTGTTCCTAATAATCCTTTAGGTGAGTGTATTTATCAGAAAAAACGAAATATCGTGCAGCCCTAATAATAGCACACAGTGTTGTCACATTACTTTCCTCGAGTGAAACTCTGCTGTCTGAGATTCTGGAATGAATAATGAAGAGAAAGGTGGATCATGTGTTATTTATCCTAAGCAGTGAAAAGGTGGCAAATGTAATCGTGTTGTACATATCTCAGCATTTAGTTCATATCATCCCTTCATTATCCTAGCATGCACAATCATGTGACCCACTTGTAATGTCTTAAATGAGAGAGCTGTAACTCATAAAGAGGACTCAGCATGATCCAAACGTTCCCAGAGGAATTCCTGTAGAATGTGACCGATCGCTTGATCAAGCATGACCAGAGCCCACTGTCAGACATTATAATACTCTCGGGTGCATTATGGATAATCTGCTGGATTTGTCCACTCTGTTTGTCCACTTCTTTCTAATGGCAATGCACCAAACTCTGCTTTGGCATGCAAACATTTAAATGGAGTTCGAAATCAAGTTAGTTAAAAAAAAGACATGCCCAAAAAATATATTTTGGGGTAAATCCAACAACATCTAAAAATGAGTAAGAAGTTAAAGTGGTCATGACATGGATTTTTTTCATATGTTCCTTATGGCTGGGAATCTATTCAGATGTTTCGATCCGCAAGTTCTCAACTCGATTCAACTCAATGAATATAGATTTAATACAAATACTATATATATTTTTTTTTTAAAAGAACAGTGAACAGGGCAATTCCAGCGTTATGGATGTGACATTTGAACTCATAACGACAGCTGAAATGTCTCAGTAAAAATCAATTTCTTACCATATTTAATTCGGCATTGCGTATTCCCAAAGCACCCAATCTGGGGAATTGACAGCAAAAATATTTTTTTCTAAAATATATTTAAGACCCCCCAAAAAAGGAAAACAGCTATGCGTTTTCAGTAGACTGTTCGATTTTCTTTAAAGTCTGTGAACTTTTAAGTCTAATGTTTAAATATTGCTATCCACATGATGAAGGGGTCTTATCTGAACATAAAAATATCAATGTTTAAATTGTAAATTTTTTTATGAAGTGTATCATGAGGAAAAACCAACGTTATGGATGTGACAAAACCCTGTTATGGATGTGACGAGTCTGAAATACACATAGAATCTGTTTGGAAAATCAACAAACAAACCATCATGGCACTTTTGTCGACACATAAAATTACTCTAAATGCCAGTTTTGATATTAAGAAATATGATTGCAATATGATATATAAAATAATTGACAATGAGAGAAGATGAGGGTGAAGGAATTTATTTATTTATTTAATTTGTTCATGCTTAACACTTTCTTCTGTCATTAATATTATAATTATTATAATTCATGAACTTATATATAAGTTTAATTATATATATAAGTTTACAAGTGGGTAATTAAAAAGAAATGAAGAGCCACAAACCTGTATATTAAACTCTTTTATTTTAGGTACACTCAGGTACATTAAATCAGAACCCATCTCTATATCTCAAATGCATACAATTATGTTAAATACAAATACAATTTTGTGCAACTTTATTCTTTAAAATTTATCTGAGAAGTATTTTATACAATTTAGTTTTTGGGCAATTCCGCGGAAAACTGTCACATCCATAACACCAACACAATGCCATGGTATTTAGTTGGCGTTATGGATGTGACATTTTTGCGTGGAATTACCCTTTTATGGATATTGATATATTTATCACAACAAGCTTTTGTGTGTGCAGTTACTCGTACACGAGAATAAGTGCTGACTTATGTGGACTAACTTTTATTTGAGGAAATCTGTTTATAATATAAGCTATTAGGTTTGAATTATTGGTTCTGCGCTGTCTATTGAATATGTCTATAATGGCTAATGTACGTGCTTAAGTGAGCGCTCAAGTTTAATACAATGATCATAGTGCAAGGCAAGCGTTCGCATGTGTGTGATCTACTTTTAGTAGGGCTGCACGATTTGGGGAAAAGTCTGATTATTCTGATTAAAATCGCGATTATGATTTAAAAGAAAAAGATTTACAAATGAAAAGTGTGTGTGTGTGTGTATAACATTTTGTGTTTATATATTAATATGACTAGTAATAATAATTATTATGATTATTATTATTGCTAAATAAAAATAAGAAATATTACTATTACAATAACATTTTCATTATTAAAACATTTTTAAATAGAGTATTTTAGAATAAATATAACAGTATAATAATACTAATATTTATATTTTACAGAAAACTTAAAAAAATTATGGGTTACCTGTTAATATGCAGACAGCCTATGACTAAAAATCATTAGAAAGGTCTAAGGTCTACATTTTGCTTTTTATCTGTGATATCAATTTCTTAAAGTCTATGTCTTTAATATGAAATATGAGCCTCTTATGCATCCACTGTGGGGATTAAAACTCCTGTACATTGAAGAAAAACATATGTCTTATACATTTATTTAGAAGTATTATTTTTCTCATTTTCTACCCAAAAGTTTCATTCATACTGAAGCCAGAGGGCGCCCTCGAGCAGAAACTCCACAGATGCTCAGAGAAGTAATCGGCTTCAGGAAATCCCTAAAGTGAAGCTCGCGCAGTAGCTGAATAAAAGGAAGACAGAAACACTTTGACTGAGTAAACATGAAGATAATTCTGCGACAAGATATGGTGTATTTGAGTTCTTCATGCTTTCTCTGGTATTTTTATAATAATAAAGTATGCAGTGCTGAACATGTTATTAAACATGTTAAAGTTAAGACATGTTATTAAATGTATTCTGTTGGACAGGTTTATGAACACTTCACATTACTAGTTTGTGAAGATGTTTGACACGTGTTGCTTTTTCAGACGCACGTTATAATAAGCGACTCAAACTCGCAGTGTTTTCAGACGGAGCAGCGTTTCCTCCTGATCACAGATCAGCTCTTCACTGACACGCTGGGCATTTATTTATTTCATTAAAATCGCAGCCTTTGCGATTGCATAACCCAAATCGCGATTGCGGTTCGATTTCGATTAATCGTGCAGCCCTAATTTTTAGCTGTTGTGTGCTCGGCTGTGGGGGTGTTGCAACATCTGGGTGATGTCTCAGCAAATGGTTCCTCAGATTTGTAGCATTTCACCTCAACATTACAAACGTCGACAATGCACCGGAAGCCGCCATTTAAGCACTGAATGAATGAATGAATGACATGCGCGCTTCTCGCTCCTTTGTAACATCGCCCAAGGCAAATGGGTGACATCTAGTGGAGAAGACTAGTAATTAGATTAACGTTAATCTTATGTTCAATGTTTGCGGAAATAAATATGAAAAAAAAAAATCGATTCTTGGCCTTTGAGAATCGATTTTGAATCGACCAAATTTTAAAAAAGGATTAATCGAAAAATCTATTTTTTTGCCCAGCCCTAATGTTCCTTGAGATTCACTTATAATGAAAAAAATACAAAACAAATATATATATATATATATATATATATATGCAGAAAAACAATTATTTTCAATCCTCTGTTTGAAATGATCAGGCTCTCCAGTAAACACCCCCTATTATGATTGGCTAACGTCATTGCATAGGAAACAGTATCAATGCCCACTCGCTATTCCATGCGAGTACGTGTTTTGTCCGTATAAAACCGTCATTTACAGACAAAGCAAAGCATTATGAAATCATTTATTTACGATTTGTGATGCGGCTACTGTCAGATCCAGAACGTCTTCCTCTGTCAACAAAAGCTTCTTTGCGAACTCGCCATTCCACTGTGCCTCGATTACAAAATAAAACGCTCCGAACAAACATAATCCATCGACGCTGGGATAGGGCTGGGCGATAAAACGATAACGATATGTATTGCGATAGACACGTCATCGATATCAATAAAAAATGCGTTCGATAAAATGTTCGATAATTATTTTTCTTCATCGGAAGAAACCAGAGGCTGCGAAGCAAGCTTGGTTGCTTGAACAAAAGCACTCACTCTCTGGTAACCAAGCAACGTAGGGAGTGACAGGCTAACAGCCAATCAGGTAACTGTATTGTTGTGGTTGCGCCATATCGTTGTCTCGCGTTGGATTCATTCTTCAGTGAACAGAACCGGCGTGGAGTGATAAGTGGAAAATGAGGGCCGCAGTAAAACAAGTCAGTTCACCAGTATGGCAGTTTTTTGGATTGTATAAGTCTGACTGTAGTCAGACCAATGTCGTCTGCAAGACTGTCGTCCCCACCAAGACTGGTAATACCACAAACTTTTTTTTTACCAGCCTTGTTATACTTTTGTCTGGCTTTGCAGTGCAAGCCTCCGCCTCATTCGTTTGGGGACGTGTTTATACTCGACACGCTCGCCGTTGTGCTATTCTTGACTTTGGTTGAATTCGAAATTGCCCCCTAAACCCTCAATCACTATTCCCTACTTTAGTCCACTGATACAGTTCACTTGATGAGTGAATGAAAACAAGGGAGTGAATTCGGACAGCCGTTGAGTGTACATCAGCTGTACACTCGTTATTGCGGTGCAAAGTGGGATTGAATGAGTGCCCTCAATAGCGTCCACTATGGTTTCGGACACTACAAATGGCTGTCCTTTCAAATAGCGTCCTATTTAACGTTAGGGTATAAGGGCGATTTCGGATTGAGCCTTTGAAACTACATGGAGAGGTAATGTTATTCTGCATCAGTGCCTTATGACAAAACATCTAAACGGTAAAAGTTACAAAGAAATAATGGAAGCGTTCTAAAATGAATGATATTTTAATTATTTGAGTGTTTTCTATGGTTGTGTTGACATTTCTGCCTTTATAACTGAGGGGATTATAATCAGAGGAAGGTTACGTTTAAAGGTCCCGTTCTTCGTGTTTTTTTGAAGCTTTGATTGTGTTTACAGTGTGCAATATAACATGTGTTCATGTTTCGCGTGTAAAAAAACACAGTATTTTTCCCACAATGTACTCATCTGTACACCGCTGTTTTCACTGTCCTAAAAACGGCTGATGAGTTCCTTGTTCTATGAAGTCCCTCCTTCAGAAATACGTAACGAGTTCTGATTGTGCCAGCGGTTCCTGTGTTGTGATTTGACCGCAGCTTAGCGCACGTGGCACGGTTCCTGTGTTGTGATTTGACCGCCACTTAGCGCACGTTACACGGAAAGGTCACGCCTCTTAACGGGAGATGTATGCGCTCAATGATCTCTACAGCGTCCCTGGGAAAGCCAAACAAAGGTGATTTGACTCCGGGATGAAAATAACAGCGTCTCGACGACATGGCGACAAACACACTCAAACGCAACACTTCCTCTTCTCCACGCGACACTTCCTCTTCTCCACGTGGGACAGCAACAAGACCACGCCCCCTTTTTCGCGTATTCTTGTGGGCGGAGGTTAGTCTGTTCTACTGACGTCATTAAAGCAGGAAGTACCAGGATGTAGTCCAAGCCGGCCGTTCGCTGTAGGCTTTGAAAGGGAACTTCTGTTAAATAAAATATCTCGCTTGGCATTGAACTTTGAGCTTTATAATTTTACAGGTATTATTTATGCTCTAACAGCAACATCACACACTAACTAAAGTTTGAACAATGGGATCACGAAGAACGGGACCTTTAAAATAAAAATTTTTAAATGTAAAATATTTTTCTCCTGGTCCTTATTTAAAATGGGTCATAAAACATATCAATAATTATCGATATCGACCGATATGAAACCCTTATATCGTGATACAGTTTCCAGCCATATCGCCCAGCCCTGTCTGTACAGAAATGCAGAAGATCGACAGATGTCAGAAACTGAACACACATCTGTACTGTATCAGTGTAGACAGCGCCAGTCGTTATAATGGCTTCTGTTTGCTTTTGACTCGACACATCCAGAGTAGGCAAATGTCAGCCGCTAAGCGACTGAATGCCAGTGGGCGGGGCCTGTGTTCAGATGATGTGTAACTATTGGTGGTCTCGAGGCGGGTATATGCAATTGTATTTGCCCGTGTGCCGTCACAGATCCCGCCATATCAAAACGAGCTGTTTTGGAGGACTTGTGGGATGTTTTAATAGTACAAAGAATCTTGGAGCTGTTCATTTGCATAATGTCTCATGTGTCTCCCTTGAAATCATTGTCATTTTAGCTCATAAAAAATGTGGTAGACATGGTTTTTATCCCATAATTACATTGCATTTCAGGCATATTTCAAACACCGAGATGTCTGGCTTACAGCGGAGAGCAGTGACACTGCATGCCTCTTCCATCTCTACACTTTCCATAATTTCATTGTTTTTTCCTTTTCCTCTGAATTAATGCCAGTTAACAAAGTTCAAAGTGCTAAACTGTGGCAATGGCTGAAGTTTAATCTGTGTTTTGTTCTCTCTCTCTCTCTCTCTCTCTCTCTCTCTCTCTCTCTCTCACGCTGTAACGGCTGGTCTTTGTCATCGGCTATAATTAACAAAAGTGCAGGGATTAAACACATTTGTCACATTCCTTCCATATTAAGATTTTAATAGCAGCTATTATGGTATATTAGTTCATTTTTACCGTAAAGGTCTTTGTGTTGGGCTTCGAGCATCCTACGCTGTGTAAAGGATGAGTAACTCTGAAAGCTGAACTTTCTTTAGCTGTAGGTTTAAGTACGGGTGTCTTTGTTTCTGAGGTATTTTGAGTCATTCTATAGAACAGGTGCTGATTTGTGGCCCTTGCGTAATAATGTGAATAACCAACTTTTACTATGTGTTAGTAATATTGTCATTTTATGTCATTTGGTGATTTTTACATCGATACATTGAGGGTGGCTTTGCTGTCCTCTGCTTACTTCAGTGTGCTGTGATATCAAATTAACACATTTTGATGACAACAAGATATAAAAGATAGAATTTTACTTTATACTTTATTATATTCAGTTATGTACAAGTATAATTATATTCAATTTACATGTACCAGACAGAATAAAGTGCCTCTATTATGCTTTTTCGCTATAATCTTTCATGTAATATAGCTGTTTAAATGTCATGAAAAGTGAAATGGCAAAGTTTTAAAGATAAAAAGTGCAGGATAAATAAAGTTATTAACTTCTAAAAGAAGGAATCGATGTCAGTAATTCCACTCTCGCCACCAGCCAAGCATATTTTTTTTACCGGCCCGAATAATAAACAGCCTTTTTTTTGTCACATATACATTAATTTCAGTACATTTCATTGAGATAATAAGGTATTATGTTGAATACAAACATAAAAAATTGTCCAGAGCAAAATTTGAAATGTATAATAAAAAAAAATCTATATTTTGATCAAAATGTAATCAACTTTATTTGTAAAGCACTTATAGAAACTGTAGTTGACCAAAAGTTCTGTACAGAGTGCAAAAATGTTAAACAAGTAGGCACACAATGAAGACAAATGAAACGTCAGATTGTAGCCCGCCTCTTGAAACTCCATTATCTCCATTTCTCACAAAACTTTCTTTTTTTATTTAACTCATCACCCTTTTCGTCTGTGAGTTTTTGTTTCAAAGGTTGGCTCACTCCCGGTAAAATGCAGCAGATATCTGCAGACCGCAAGTTAGCTGCAGTACTAGCTAGCAACAGACCGTCTCTCGTGCTTCAAGTCTCGCGGCACTGTTTACCTTCCGGCCCCCGAGACACGTCGCGAGACTTGGAGCGTAGAGACGTTCTGTGGCTAGCTCACCTCGTCCCCAGATTAGTTACTGGCAAACACATTATATTGCATTACTATTTTGGTATGAAAATCACCCGCCAGTGTGGCGGATAGCCTTTTGAATATAGTTGCCAAACGGAAAATCTACCCGCATTTGGCGCTTGGCGGGTGTTAATTTCAGACCCTGGCTGCACGTGAACAACGTCGACTTTGCTCCGCCCTCAAACGCTGTAGCTGAGACTGGAAGAGTTTGGTTCGTGTTGTCGATATGTTGAGAAGACGCTGTTTTCAGCATTGCGAATCTACTAGCAGAGTTGACCAATCACAACAGACTGGGCCATCTGACCAATTAGAGCAGAGTAGACCAATCACAACAGACTGGGCCATCTGACCAATCAGAGCAGAGTTGACCAATCACAACAGACTGGGCCATCTGACCAATCAGAGCAGAGTTGACCAATCACAACAGACTGGGCCATCTGACCAATCAGAGCAGAGTTGACCAATCACAACAGACTGAGCCATCTGACCAATCAGAGCAGAGTAGACCAATCACAACAGACTGGGCCATCTGACCAATCAGAGCAGAGTAGACCAATCACAACAGACTGGGCCATCTGACCAATCAGAGCAGAGTAGACCAATCACAACAGACTGGGCCATCTGACCAATCAGAGCAGAGTAGACCAATCACAACAGACTGGGCCATCTGACCAATCAGAGCAGAGTAGACCAATCACAACAGACTGGGCCATCTGACCAATCAGAGCAGAGTAGACCAATCACAACAGACTGGGCCGTGTGACCAATCAGAGCAGAGTAGACCAATCACAACAGACTGGGCCATCTGACCAATTAGAGCAGAGTAGACCAATCACAACAGACTGGGCCATCTGACCAATCAGAGCAGAGTAGACCAATCACAACAGACTGGGCCATCTGACCAATTAGAGCAGAGTAGACCAATCACAACAGACTGGGCCATCTGACCACTCAGAACAGAGTAGACCAATCACAACAGACTGGGCCATCTGACCAATTAGAGCAGAGTAGACCAATCACAACAGACTGGGCCATCTGACCAATTAGAGCAGAGTAGACCAATCACAACAGACTGGGCCATCTGACCAATCAGAGCAGAGTTGACCAATCACAACAGACTGGGCCATCTGACCAATCAGAGCAGAGTTGACCAATCACAACAGACTGAGCCATCTGACCAATCAGAGCAGAGTAGACCAATCACAACAGACTGGGCCATCTGACCAATCAGAGCAGAGTAGACCAATCACAACAGACTGGGCCATCTGACCAATCAGAGCAGAGTAGACCAATCACAACAGACTGGGCCATCTGACCAATCAGAGCAGAGTAGACCAATCACAACAGACTGGGCCATCTGACCAATCAGAGCAGAGTAGACCAATCACAACAGACTGGGCCATCTGACCAATCAGAGCAGAGTAGACCAATCACAACAGACTGGGCCATCTGACCAATCAGAGCAGAGTAGACCAATCACAACAGACTGGGCCATCTGACCAATCAGAGCAGAGTTGACCAATCACAACAGACTGAGCCATCTGACCAATCAGAGCAGAGTAGACCAATCACAACAGACTGAGCCATCTGACCAATCAGAGCAGAGTAGACCAATCACAACAGACTGGGCCATCTGACCAATCAGAGCAGAGTAGACCAATCACAACAGACTGGGCCATCTGACCAATCAGAGCAGAGTAGACCAATCACAACAGACTGGGCCATCTGACCAATCAGAGCAGAGTTGACCAATCACAACAGACTGAGTCATCTGACCAATCAGAGCAGAGTAGACCAATCACAACAGACTGGGCCATCTGACCAATCAGAGCAGAGTAGACCAATCACAACAGACTGGGCCATCTGACCAATCAGAGCAGAGTAGACCAATCACAACAGACTGGGCCATCTGACCAATCAGAGCAGAGTAGACCAATCACAACAGACTGGGCCATCTGACCAATCAGAGCAGAGTAGACCAATCACAACAGACTGAGCCATCTGACCAATCAGAGCAGAGTAGACCAATCACAACAGACTGAGCCATCTGACCAATCAGAGCAGAGTATACCAATCACAACAGACTGGGCCATCTGACCAATCAGAGCAGAGTAGACCAATCACAACAGACTGGGCCATCTGACCAATCAGAGTAGAGTAGACCAATCACAACAGACTGAGCCATCTGACCAATCAGAGCAGAGTAGACCAATCACAACAGACTGGGCCATCTGACCAATCAGAGCAGAGTAGACCAATCACAACAGACTGGGCCATCTGACCAATCAGAGCAGAGTAGACCAATCACAACAGACTGAGCCATCTGACCAATCAGAGCAGAGTAGACCAATCACAACAGACTGGGCCGTGTGACCAATCAGAGTAGAGTAGACCAATCACAACAGACTGGGCCGTGTGACCACTCAGAACAGAGTTGACCAATCACAACAGACTGAGCCATCTGACCAATCAGAGCAGAGTAGACCAATCACAACAGTCTGGGCCGTCTGACCAATCAGAGTAGAGTAGACCAATCACAACAGACTGGGCCATCTGACCAATCAGAGCAGAGTAGACCAATCACAACAGTCTGGGCCGTCTGACCAATCAGAGCAGAGTTGACCAATCACAACAGTCTGGGCCGTCTGACCAATCAGAGTAGAGTAGACCAATCACAACAGACTGGGCCATCTGACCAATCAGAGCAGAGTTGACCAATCACAACAGTCTGGGCCGTCTGACCAATCAGAGTAGAGTAGACCAATCACAACAGACTGGGCCATCTGACCAATCAGAGCAGAGTAGACCAATCACAACAGTCTGGGCCGTCTGACCAATCAGAGCAGAGTAGACCAATCACAACAGACTGGGCCATCTGACCAATCAGAGTAGAGTGGACCAATCACAACAGACTGGGCCGTCTGACCAATCAGAGCAGAGTAGACCAATCACAACAGACTGGGCCATCTGACCAATCAGAGCAGAGTAGACCAATCACAACAGTCTGGGCCGTCTGACCAATCAGAGCAGAGTAGACCAATCACAACAGTCTGGGCCGTCTGACCAATCAGAGCAGAGTTGACCAATCACAACAGTCTGGGCCGTCTGACCAATCAGAGTAGAGTAGACCAATCACAACAGACTGGGCCATCTGACCAATCAGAGCAGAGTAGACCAATCACAACAGTCTGGGCCGTCTGACCAATCAGAGTAGAGTAGACCAATCACAACAGACTGGGCCATCTGACCAATCAGAGCAGAGTAGACCAATCACAACAGTCTGGGCCGTCTGACCAATCAGAGTAGAGTAGACCAATCACAACAGACTGGGCCATCTGACCAATCAGAGCAGAGTAGACCAATCACAACAGACTGGGCCGTCTGACCAATCAGAGCAGAGTTGACCAATCACAACAGTCTGGGCCGTCTGACCAATCAGAGTAGAGTAGACCAATCACAACAGACTGGGCCATCTGACCAATCAGAGCAGAGTAGACCAATCACAACAGACTGGGCCATCTGACCAATCAGAGCAGAGTAGACCAATCACAACAGACTGGGCCGTGTGACCACTCAGAACAGAGTTGACCAATCACAACAGACTGAGCCATCTGACCAATCAGAGCAGAGTAGACCAATCACAACAGTCTGGGCCGTCTGACCAATCAGAGTAGAGTAGACCAATCACAACAGACTGGGCCATCTGACCAATCAGAGCAGAGTAGACCAATCACAACAGACTGGGCCATCTGACCAATCAGAGCAGAGTAGACCAATCACAACAGACTGGGCCATCTGACCAATCAGAGCAGAGTAGACCAATCACAACAGACTGGGCCGTCTGACCAATCAGAGCAGAGTTGACCAATCACAACAGTCTGGGCCGTCTGACCAATCAGAGTAGAGTAGACCAATCACAACAGACTGGGCCATCTGACCAATCAGAGCAGAGTAGACCAATCGTAACAGACTGGGCCATCTGACCAATCAGAGTAGAGTAGACCAATCACAACAGACTGGGCCATCTGACCAATCAGAGTAGAGTAGACCAATCACAACAGACTGGGCCATCTGACCAATCAGAGCAGAGTAGACCAATCACAACAGACTGGGCCATCTGACCAATCAGAGCAGAGTAGACCAATCACAACAGACTGAGCCATCTGACCAATCAGAGCAGAGTAGACCAATCACAACAGACTGGGCCGTGTGACCAATCAGAGTAGAGTAGACCAATCACAACAGACTGGGCCGTGTGACCACTCAGAACAGAGTTGACCAATCACAACAGACTGAGCCATCTGACCAATCAGAGCAGAGTAGACCAATCACAACAGTCTGGGCCGTCTGACCAATCAGAGTAGAGTAGACCAATCACAACAGACTGGGCCGTGTGACCACTCAGAACAGAGTTGACCAATCACAACAGACTGAGCCATCTGACCAATCAGAGTAGAGTAGACCAATCACAACAGACTGGGCCATCTGACCAATCAGAGCAGAGTAGACCAATCACAACAGTCTGGGCCGTCTGACCAATCAGAGCAGAGTTGACCAATCACAACAGTCTGGGCCGTCTGACCAATCAGAGTAGAGTAGACCAATCACAACAGACTGGGCCATCTGACCAATCAGAGCAGAGTTGACCAATCACAACAGACTGAGCCATCTGACCAATCAGAGCAGAGTAGACCAATCACAACAGACTGGGCCATCTGACCAATCAGAGCAGAGTTGACCAATCACAACAGACTGGGCCATCTGACCAATCAGAGCAGAGTTGACCAATCACAACAGACTGGGCCATCTGACCAATCAGAGTAGAGTAGACCAATCACAACAGACTGGGCCATCTGACCAATCAGAGCAGAGTAGACCAATCACAACAGACTGGGCCATCTGACCAATCAGAGCAGAGTAGACCAATCACAACAGACTGGGCCATCTGACCAATCAGAGTAGAGTAGACCAATCACAACAGACTGGGCCATCTGACCAATCAGAGCAGAGTAGACCAATCACAACAGACTGGGCCATCTGACCAATCAGAGTAGAGTAGACCAATCACAACAGACTGGGCCATCTGACCAATCAGAGTAGAGTAGACCAATCGTAACAGACTGGGCCATCTGACCAATCAGAGCAGAGTAGACCAATCACAACAGACTGGGCCATCTGAACAATCAGAGTAGAGTAGACCAATCGTAACAGACTGGGCCATCTGACCAATCAGAGCAGAGTAGACCAATCACAACAGACTGGGCCATCTGACCAATCAGAGTAGAGTAGACCAATCACAACAGACTGGGCCATCTGACCAATCAGAGTAGAGTAGACCAATCACAACAGACTGGGCCATCTGACCAATCAGAGCAGAGTAGACCAATCACAACAGACTGGGCCATCTGACCAATCAGAGCAGAGTAGACCAATCACAACAGACTGGGCCATCTGACCAATCAGAGTAGAGTAGACCAATCACAACAGACTGGGCCATCTGACCAATCAGAGCAGAGTAGACCAATCGTAACAGACTGGGCCATCTGACCAATCAGAGTAGAGTAGACCAATCACAACAGACTGGGCCATCTGACCAATCAGAGTAGAGTAGACCAATCACAACAGACTGGGCCATCTGACCAATCAGAGCAGAGTAGACCAATCACAACAGACTGGGCCATCTGACCAATCAGAGTAGAGTAGACCAATCACAACAGACTGGGCCATCTGACCAATCAGAGCAGAGTAGACCAATCACAACAGACTGGGCCATCTGACCAATCAGAGTAGAGTAGACCAATCACAACAGACTGAGCCATCTGACCAATCAGAGCAGAGTAGACCAATCACAACAGACTGGGCCGTCTGACCAATCAGAGCAGAGTAGACCAATCACAACAGACTGGGCCATCTGACCAATCAGAGCAGAGTAGACCAATCACAACAGACTGGGCCATCTGACCAATCAGAGCAGAGTAGACCAATCACAACAGACTGGGCCATCTGACCAATCAGAGCAGAGTAGACCAATCACAACAGACTGGGCCATCTGACCAATCAGAGCAGAGTAGACCAATCACAACAGACTGGGCCATCTGACCAATCAGAGCAGAGTAGACCAATCACAACAGACTGGGCCATCTGACCAATCAGAGCAGAGTAGACCAATCACAACAGACTGGGCCATCTGACCAATCAGAGCAGAGTAGACCAATCACAACAGACTGGGCCATCTGACCAATCAGAGCAGAGTAGACCAATCACAACAGACTGGGCCATCTGACCAATCAGAGTAGAGTAGACCAATCACAACAGACTGGGCCGTCTGACCAATCAGAGCAGAGTAGACCAATCACAACAGACTGGGCCATCTGACCAATCAGAGCAGAGTAGACCAATCACAACAGACTGGGCCATCTGACCAATCAGAGCAGAGTAGACCAATCACAACAGACTGGGCCATCTGACCAATCAGAGCAGAGGAGGCTCTCAAAAGGAGGGGTTTAGAGATGAGTATTTGAATGAACCGTTTTCAGAGCTGATGCTGATCTCTCTCTCTCTCTCTCTCTCTCTCTCTCTCTCTCTCTCTCTCTCTCTCTCTCTCTCTCTCTCTCTCTCTCTCTCTCTCTCTCTCTCTCTCTCTCTCTCTCTCTCTCTCTCTCTCTCTCTCTCTCTCTCTCTTCAGGTCACATCCAATCTAATATCGCTCAAATTCTTCTATAAATTCCCAGATTTCTTCTTGTAAAATTTGGTTTCTAAACAGAAGCCGTTATTGTCACAGATCCCGCAGCAGAAGCGTACACTTTAAGCGCTCGGGTTTCCAGTCGATGAGAAAAACATTGAGAGAAGACAGCGTCATCTCCTCCAACACATGCTAACAGTTGTTCGACAACACATGCTAACAGTAGTTAACCTCAAACACAAGCTAACAGTAGTTAACCACCAACTCATGCTAACAGTAGTTATCCTACAACACATGCTAACAGTATTTAACCTCCAACACATGCTAACAGTAGTTAACCTCCAACACATGCTAACAGTAGTTAACCTCCAACACATGCTAACAGTAGTTCGACAACACATGCTAACAGTAGTTCGACAACACATGCTAACAGTAGTTAACCTCCAACACATGCTAACAGTAGTTCGACAACACATGCTAACAGTAGTTAACCTCCAACACATGCTAACAGTAGTTAACCTCCAACACATGCTAACAGTAGTTAACCTCCAACACATGCTAACAGTAGTTAACCTCCAACACATGCTAACAGTAGTTAACCTCCAACACATGCTAACAGTAGTTAACCTCCAACACATGCTAACAGTAGTTAACCTCCAACACATGCTAACAGTAGTTAACCTCCAACACATGCTAACAGTAGTTCGATTGATATAATGGTCACAACATTGCTTGGAAAAGTGACCGGTTTCATATCTTACGATCTCTAGTTCTCAGACTTCACAGATTGCTTTTTGCAGCGCAAGTGGAAAATTGTGGACGAGTGTTTCTTCCAACACGGGCAGGGATGTGCTAGGGACACCTGTCAACAAGTGGGAGATGCGGATCTGGCTGAGATCACGCTTCTCAGAGGTGTTGGCTGTAATGTGTCAGGGGACATGAGTGCCACCTCTCAGCTGATCAAACTGTTTTTATTTGCAAGTCAAATTTGAGAGGAACCAATGCAAATGTCCAGTGTGTGCTGTTGGCTGTCATGTCTCTTAATGGTGGCACTGGTGCCTTTCTTTGTTGAATGATTGTCAGCGATCTCAAGGTCACTGAATAGGAATCCAGATGAATGTTTGAACAGTCAGTCATTAACGTTATGACTTCACCTGACCGGCTAATGAACAGAAAACACACGCGGGTTTACCTGCTAAAGAAAGGCTACATTTCACACCAAAGTCTTTGACTCTCGTTACTGTAATGCAAAATTAAATTCAGCACAACTATTAACCAAGTCCTAAAATAAGCTTCACTTTCTTCATGCAAAATATAGATTCTTATTTCTTTTGGTTTTCAGGAAATGCCGCAGTGGTGCTGGCAGGTGTGCTCTCATGCTCTCTGAGGAAGGCGTTTGGACAGCAGGTGAGAGACATTATGGAGGTGATAAATGTGTTTTGTTTGTGTGTGTTTTAGGGCTGGTCTTTAGCCTGACGTCGTCATACTCAATTCTAGTCAGAATATGAGTCTGATTCTGCTCCGTTGGGCTGTGATTATGGGGCGTGTTTCAACCCAACCAGGAAAGACCTCAATTGGATAGACCTACAACTAGGGCTGGGCAAAAAAAATTGATATTTCGATTAATCGTTTTTTAAAATGTGGACGATTCAAAATCGATTCTCAAAGGACAAGAATCGATTTTTTTCCCATATTTATTTAATAAAATTTGAACATAAAATTAACGTAAATCAAATTACCAGTCTTCTCCACTAGCTGTCACCCTCTTATTGGCCTTGTGCGATGTTACAAAGGAGCGAGAGGCGCGCCTGTCATTCATTCATTCAGTGCTTAAATGGCGCCTCACAAATGATAAATCAACAGTCAATAGAGTCAATAGTCAGCGCAGGACCAATAATTCAAACCTAATAGCTTAGGCTATATTATAAACAGATTTCCTCAAATAAAAGTTAGTCCACATAAGTCAGCACGTTAAGGTATTGTTAATTACCACGGCAACTTCTTGTGTCCAGGAACGCACTTCTCGTGTATGAAAAGTAACGAGTGGTGCAGAGGGAGGCTCGGACGCCGGGGGCTCTGTCTCATCCCCCGGCGGAGAGATGACCGAGCGGCGCGTCCTGCTAAGATAGCACCCATTCCCGGTTACGGCCTCAATCCTTGAAAGGCCTTGTCAGGCACTACGATAGACCCGAATTACAGACGGTTTTGCCAGCGCGTTTCCGAGATATAGCCGGCAGTGTTAATTTTGACAGCAAATTTTAATTTAGTTTTAGTCGTAGTCTTTTGACTAAAATGCCATTTAGTTTTAGTCATATTTTAGTCACCTGAATTGTTTTTAGTTTTAGTCTAGTTTTAGTCGACTAAATATCATAAGATTTTAGTCGACTAAATCTACAGTAGATTTAGTCTCCTAAAATCTAATGAGTTTAGTTAAATTGTAATACATTAAGCATTTAAGCATTACATAACCGACTGTCACTTAAACTGACATTTTTACATCATTGTGTTTTTGACATTAAAAATACACGAAAGAGCTCAATTCACTTTTTTGCTTGTTTTTTAAAAACATCTCTATAGTTTTTATAACTTTGTATTTCTGTTTTAGTTAGTAGGCCATATCAACTTTGTATTTCTGTTTTAGTTAGTAGGCCATATCAGGTTAAGCTAAAGCTTCAAATAAGTTTGTTTATTTATTTATTTTTATTTCAGTTAACATGTATTTAATTTGAAGTAATGAAGATTTTTTTTAAATGGTTTTAGTTAACTATTATAACCCTGATACTTTATTGAATATGTGTCAAATACTGGTCTTTCCTCTTGAATATGAATTAAATGGGAATGAAATTAAATACAGTTTATTGTATAACCAAAAACGAATATATAATGCGTGACTTTTAATGATAAACCAGCTCGAAATACACCCAGACTCTTATTTTGAAATGTATACGCCACTGTAGCAGTAGCAGCTGCTCATTCAAGTTCAGATGAGGAGATAAAATATGCATTGTTACAACCGTCTAAAACATATTACTATATAAACATCGTAAAGTAAACATTGTCATTACTCCTCAGCATTAGTTCATAAACAATTGCCTGGCATAAATGTGTGTTATTCATTGATTGTGAGCCGCTCTGGAGCGCTGGATTGGGATGAGCCTGTAGAGCAACAGCTCCGTGTTCTCCAGCGGTTAGATCAGCACGTCCAAATCAGATGTGCGCATCTGTGACAGGACATCAGTTCTGACTGGATCTCTTCTCTAATCATCCCTCCCTAACATTTTCGTCTCGTTTTTATTTGTTGACGAAAAAGACAGTTGATTTTCGTCATAGTTTTTGTCATCTAACACTAGTTTTTATTTAGTTATAGTCTCGTTTTCGTCAGTGAAAAAAGGTTGTTGACGAAAATTATGACGAAAAAATTATTCGTCAATGAAATTAACACTGATAGCCGGTTAAATTTTCAACTGGTCTCGTTCAATCCGCCCCCGTTCTCTGTCCCGGGGGTTTCCAGTCGATCCAGGCCGGTATCGCATATATGCTTGTCGCAAAGATAAAATCGAAATGGCAAATGCATCTCAGGAAGGCATTCAAATAACAGAGATAGTGACGAAATATAATGCATCATCCGGGGTACAAATCAAAGCACAGACGCCCCTGGAGGAAAAAGCCTCCATAAAAACGGACAGTCTGAATGACGGTCGGCTAAATCGCAAGAAAAGCTTGTCCTTTACTGAAAATTGCTAAAAATCATCCAATATCCTTGTAGCCAATGTTTTAGAATAAATGTATCTAAATAGCCATACAAACACAATTGTATTATATTTAAGTTAATTTTATGCATTTGAAATATAGAGATGGGTTCTGTTTTAATGTACACAAGTGTACCTAAAATAAATTTAATATACAGGTTTGTTGCTCTTAATTTCTTTTTAATTACCCACTTATAAACTTGTTCACTGTTCTTTTTTTATATATATATATATTATTTGTATTAAATCTATATTCATTGAGTTGAATCAAGAATCGAAATTGAATCGAGCATCGAAAATCGAAATCGAATCGGTTTGAGAGTTTGCGAATCGAAATCAAATCGAATCAGAACATCTGAATCGATACCCAGCCCTACCTACAACCAATCAGAGCAACGGAGCGACGCTTAACGTTAGTTGTCAAATGTCAGCAGAACTCAACTGCACTGTGTTGCCAAGTCCGCGGGTTGAAGTGACCCCAATTATGTGATATACAGACCCAGGAAAGCTAAATTTAGCAGCTGTGCCAAAATAACACATATTTTACCCCCCAAATGCCATTTTTCCCGGAGAACCCCCCCACCCGGAAAGCTATTGGGCTTGTTTTTGGCTAGTTTTGAGTAGCAATTGGGCGAGTTTTGCTGTAAAAACTTGGCAACCCTGTCTGTGCACGCTAGAATAAGTCACGTTAGAAGAAGAAGATGAGTGTAAACGATCTTTGCCGGTGTTGTAAAAAAATAATTTAAGGATACACAGAGTACTTACCAACACCATCATCATTTCTGAGAGAAATAGTAAAGGTGAACGCATATACGAACAAGTTCTCCGTTTAGGATTAGAACAAATTCAACCCAAGCGCCTTTGATGACGTGGATGATTACGTTACTGTTCATCATCTGTCCATCATCGTCTAAAGCCCGCCCTGACAATTTCATTGGTCCGAACAGTTTCTGTTCGGGCATAATTACTTCTCTATGGATCAAGTCCAGACCGAACTGCCCGAGTTAAAATGTTGTGGGCGGGGCTAAGTTCGTCTGGCATCCAGTCTAGCTGGTCTTATCAATGAACCTAATAATTGAAAGCCTTCAAATGAGCAAAAGAAGAATCTGACTATAGAGGTAAACAGTTTGGGATAGGGATGCACGATATATATCGCCACCATATCAGTATCATTTTTATCTTCCTATAAGAAAATGTGCCCGATATAGGGATTCTCATATTGACCGTCTGCCGGTTAACGGAAAGTAACATTTTTGACCGATTAATACTATCAGTTAAACGGTTTAAATGTTTTTCAAGTTTTTGTTTGTTTGCTGCATGGTTAAAGAAAAATATGGTGTATTTGTTAACTCATGGGGCGCGTCGACACGTGCCTACTAACGATTATTTTAATAATCGATTAATCAGTCGATTATTTTTCGATTAATCAGATAAAAAAGCATTAATTTCCAAAAACAGAACTGACAGTGCAAATTCAGAGTGCAAAAAATCTTCGGAAAGTGCACAAGTTGCTACAATAAATCTATAAATCTTTTTTTTATTTTTTTTATTAAGAAAAATACTCATCAGAAAACTTAACAGGATGTTAGAACTTGTTCTCTACACTACACTTAGACGCACACACACTCTCACAAACACAAATTAATGGGTTTAGTTAAACTGTAATGCATTAAGAATTTCTCTAAAATGTCCAAACCCATTATATACTCCTGGAGAAAACATCTACTGTGTTTACCTATTAATATGAATGATATTAAAGTTTAAACATGCAATACAGACACAGATTTAACTGCTGTGACATAAAAAAAATATTATGTAACAATTAAATAAAACTACTCCTCCTATAGAAGAACACAATGTCTTATTTTCAATGAATGATATGCATTCTTTATAACAACTTGCATACAACATTCCTTATAGATTAAATATGGATTAAATAATTAATGTATAATAAATATAATGAATCCTTATTAAAACTAAAAAGGTCTTTTGTTGTTTGATTAATATTAAAGCTACACTGTGTAACTTTTTTAGTTTATTCTTAGCTAAAAACACTTAGTTCTTTCAAAAATATATGTGCTCATTAATGTATATTTACTTCTTTCAAGTAATAAAGTATTCTCGTAAGTTTATAATATGCCATTGAAAATACATACGGGTAAGGGGTTCGAATGGGGGTCGCCATGTTGCCCCTCCATCTTGAAAGTACATTAGCCAAAGAGGGACATACCCGTAAATTCAAGCTTCGCCTTTCGCGTTTTAACACTCGATGGCACCGTGTCAAATGTGAAGAGGGGGATTGCTGGATTGAACTGGAAGCCATGTTAATCTTGGACTAAATCGACCACTGTAGGAGTTAAAACGAAATCGGAATTGGGAGGAACAGAAACTAATATTTACTGGATGGTCATATACCCTTTCATAGATGGGGGAAAATATCACACAGTGTAGCTTTAAGGGCACAAATGGAAGCAGGTTAATGGACTGCTGTCGCTTTAAGACCGAATGCTGACCGAAAATGACAATAGATATTAGTCACAGTTTTTGTCATTCAAAGCTGGTTTTGATTTTCGTCTCGTTTTTGTCTGTGAAAAATGTTGTTGATTTAAAATATTGACAAATTATTTGTCAACCAAATTAACATAGAAATAGATTGAAAAATGAATGGGCCAAAAAAGGCAAGTGAATAAAAACGTGTCTTTAGTCTTGCAAACTACACCACCCCTGCTTTACTGCTGTTATTAACGAGCTAGCGCTAACTTGTCATGCTTGTCAAGCTGGCTAACGAGTAAACAAGCAGCAGAAGAGCTGCTGGAGGGACGTCCCGCTCCTCACTTCCAAACGGAACAAAAGTGGGATTTATTGACCTAATGTTCCCCTGCTGTTGAACTCCCTTCCTCCTCATCAAGGACTCCAAGATGTTTTCGTTTTAGGTGCTGAATCACCCCCGTGGTGCTCCCGTGCCATGTCGCGTCGCTTTTTTCTGCGATTAACACACCTTTTCGATTTATTAATGGCGCTTTTCGACTGGTACGCTCGGCTTGGTTTGCTTTTCCGCTGCGTGGTATGACGGGTACAGCACGGCTCGCCCGCTTCCACTCTGCTTTGCGCTCAACCGTGCTTTTTTAATACTCAAACATCTCTGCGTCTTATTGATAATAGTAGTAGTAGTAGGCATAATAGTCGCGCGACACAACAAAATCGATCAAATTCGATAATTAAAAGAGTTGGCAACGAATGTCATTATCGAATTTGATCGATTTTATCGATTCGTTGTTGCAGTCCTAGTGCTTACACAAACATATTTCGCAAAATGAAACAATGGGAAAGAAGAAGCCTACTGTGTGGGACCATTTCGACAGAAAGGGGGACGAAGTTACTTGCAAAATATGCTATGCGGTATTAAAGGATTAGTTCACTTTTAAATAAACTTTTGCTGATAATTTACTCACCCCCATGTCATCCAAGATGTCCATGTCTTTCTTTCTGCAGTCAAAAAGAAATTAAGGTTTTTGATGAAAACATTCCAGGATATTTCTCCATATAATGGACTTCAATGGGCTCCAAACGGTTCAAGGTCCAAATGACAGTTTCAGTGCAGCTTTAAACGACACCAGACGATGAATAAGGGTCTTATCTAGCCAAACCATCAGTTTCTGTGAGAAACCCAGCAGTATTTATGCTATTATTTTACCTCTTATCAGACGAACGTGATCATCTCTGAGCTCCGCCATAACTTCCACTAAGTGAGGTCAAAAACAAGCGTGGTCATAGATGTATACGTAGATGCCTCATTAGCGCCTGCACGGATCAGTAGAATGAGGCATCTACGATCGATATATCTATGACCACGCTCATATTTGACCTCACTTAGCGGAAGTTATGGCGGAGCTCAGAGATGATCACGTTCGTCTGATAAGAGGTAAAATAACAGCATAAATACTGCTCGGTTTCTCACAGAAACTGATCGTTTCGCTAGATAAGACCCTTATTCATCGTCTGGTGTCGTTTAAAGCCCTTTGAGGCTGCACTGAAAAATATATAAGCCATTTATCGGCTTTATTTATTTATTTATACATATCGGCCATTTTGTCTGTCGGCCATTTTGAATTATGTGCTAAAATGCTGTATTTTATGAACACGTGAACGGATTGTTACGAAACTCGGTGTGGGTCATCAGCACTATGTCCTGAATGAGCCAAAGAAGTTTCGAAGCAGCGCCACTTAGTGGAAAAACATTTTTTTCAAATGCTTATAACTTTAGGTGAGCTTGACTTATTTTCATGGGAGTCATTTTTTTTGTCTCCTGAATCCTTGCCGAGTCCAACAATACCAGATTTGCCAGGTTTCGGTCTATAGTTTGTGCAGTGTTGTAATTTAGCGCTTTAAAAACATTAGCTGATATCTTCGAAACCGCTAGTCCGATCGAGACGAAACCAGCGTCAGAAGTTCGGAAACATAGGTCAATAATTATATGCTAATGCCCAAATGTCAAAATATTGATAGTAAGGGGGTGTAAAATCCAATCAAAGTCAGGTGTCAGTCATTTTTCATGTGATTTTTCATATAAATGTCTATAACTTCAAAACGAAATGAGATATTTTCACCAAAATTGACTCACACATGTATGGGCTCACTCCGAGGACACATACTAAAAATGGTATCATTGTGCCACTTGGTAGCGCTATAGTAGAACAAAACATGAAATTCCTATTGACTACAATGCAGTATTATGATATAAAATGCTACACTTTACAAATGAATTGATGTATCATTACGAAACTTGGTATGTTCCATCAGCACCATGCCTTTAAGGTACCTAAAAGGTTTCAAAACAGCACCGCCATGTGGTCCATACTTATAATGAAAAGGCCTCTTGAGGCTAAATCTCTGCAATGACATATTGACACTATATTGACACCCTGCTTTGATATATTGACACCAATCTTTGCAAGTGTCATTGTTCCCTTATTCTGACCACACCACATCAATTTTGTAACTGTGCCACCTATTGGTTGAAAGTGATAAATCATTAAATCATTATTATTGACTGTATTTATCATTTTACAGCTATTTTGCCTAAAATCACCTTAATAGGTCTTTAATTGCTCATTGCTGCAGTTGATCTGACATTGCCAGCCATATTGGCATGTCTTGTCTTCTTCTTTTTCTTCATTTTTATTTTTTTTATTAGGGCCCGAGCACCATCGGTGCGAGGACCCAATTGGAATTGCTCTGTTTATTATATTTTATTGTGTTTTTCTCTGTTGTCAGAAACGCTGCAGGTGTGTGAACATGTGATAATGTGTGAATCCAGGTTCTGTTGTTGATCTGTATGCTGCTGTTTGCACGGTAAAATAAACCAGTGAAAAAAAAATTCTTTTTAACGGATCCTCGTCAATCGTATTTTTATTTAATGCCAATTCAATATTATAATCTTATCAGTTAACGGTTAATAATCGGATAATGAGCGGTGGTTGTCGGTCGGGAAAATGAACCGAAATGAGCATCCCTAGTCTGATATATTAAAGCCGATAGATAATGTATTATTTCCTTCAGCTGAGACACTTCAGGTGCGCACTGTTCGCCATATTGGTTATGAATTGCTTGAAATATGATTGAAATCACTTCAAATACAGTTCAGAGCTAGACTGTGTAAACCCAGCCTGATCTTCCGGCGATTTGATTTCTCAGTCTGGAAACCTGTACATTCATTTCTACTGCTTCTGTTACACTTTTGCGGGAACCAATCACAGACTGGCTTATCTGTATATATATGTATAGCTGCGAAAACTCGTGATTCTTTAGCTCCACCCACACGATCGGCTTTATTCAGAAAGACTCGGTACAGCCTATCTTTCTTTTATAAATATAATAAAACTAAAGACTTTTCGGAGATATGAAGGATGCAATACTACTCTACAGGTACTCAAGATTGACATGAGATTGGCTGAAACTGAGTGTTTCAACCCCCCTTTAAAGTTTATGGCACGCCATCTCTGGAATTTGGGTATATAAATTATTTCCAAACTTCCCAGTGGTAAACACGACATCATAAGGCGTTCATGTGCATATTTTTCTCTAGGAAACTCATATTTACGATAACTCAGAGAGCACGTGAAGGCAGCATTAGGAGCGGGATTGGACACGGATCCGTGCATTCGCTCTTAAAGGGACAGCAGCCTAATAAACCTGATGCCACCTGTCATTAATGTCAATCAAGCAACAAAAGACAAAGAGAAAATCACACGCTGCTCTTGACTGAATCACTTTAGTAGCATGTATAATTAATTCATACAGTGAAGACTAGTTTGACATTGGCCAATGAACATCTACTTCATCTTGTAAATTGTTTGAAATGGGGAAATTAGTTTAGCTGACAGGAAAAAGAATCATGATATGATTGTGGATCCTGCCTGGGAAAAGGATCATGATATATTTTTGCTGTCAAGTGTGTATTGTAAACACTGAGTCCGATGTGGAAGCGTCAGCTGTGTTACAGCTAGTTAGTAGTCGGCTGAAGTGTTTGTTACTGTGCTGGGTTTGATTGACGGCTGATAGTCACCTGACACCACCTCTACCTGGCTTGGCCTCTCAGCGAATGTAAGGTGAGAATTTCAGCAATTTCCACTGCCCAGGTAGGATTACCTATCAGTTTTTCATCTTATTTTCCAAAGGAGTTGCAAAAGTAGAAAAGTGCACCGGGCAGATTTTTGTCTTTTAATGATCTTGAAATGCTTAACAGGCCCATTAGAATATTTGAGATTGGCTTTACAGCATTTGGCATCAGGTGACTTGCAGTATTCCCTTGCTATGAGGCTTACATGTTATGTAAGGGAAAATAAAAATCAAACTTTGTCCTTATTGGCTGTAAACAGAACTCTTCGGTGTAGTCAAGCGGGTGCAATCCACCTTGCGTTACGTGCCGAGCCCCAGGCAGAAACACCAGCGAAGCCACGAGTCATGAGCATCTTTGTCTGAATGTCAGCAGTCATGACATATGATACCGCATGTGCCGGCCCTGTTTGTGTAAGCTTATCTTGCACATTCCCATCCCATGTAATCACCTTGCCACTAATAAGGACTCAACACGAGTGCCTAGCTGCTATGCAAACACTAAACACCTGAGGATCACACACTTACAGACTATTCAAGTCGTTCCAAACACGACAAACTCAAGCAGAAACATGTGCCTCATTGCTATGAGACGCATGACAGATGAAAATCAGCTCAAACTACATAAAATCTTTGAAATCTTCAGGCTGGATGGATCCTGTGCCTGTTATACACAACCAACAGACTAGGGCTGTCAATCTTCCTCCATTATCCCATTCGAATTTCATTCATTCGTTTTTTTTATATATTCGAATATTAAATGCAATTTTCAGTTCGAAATTTGCTCAATATCGAAAATACAAACTTATCCAAAAAAATTAGCATTAAAGAAATGTAGAACAAAAGTAAACCAAAGTGCGCTGCTTAAGTGCGTAACAGTGACACTAACATTAGGCTATAGGCCAGGCTATAATAATCAACATGGGCAAGATTTGGTCCTAACCCAGGGGTCTTCAACTAAAATTGCTTGAGGTCCAGTAAATTAACCCTCCTCACCGGCCGAGGTCCGGACAATTATATACCTAAAAACAATCATTTATGTTTATTGCCAGACTAAAGAAATTTGTGTAGATAACATTTGTTCTTAATTGAACAAAATATAACATGTCTGGTCATATTGTTAAAGCAAACATAGGTAATCCTTCACAAAATTGATCTCATTTTGTTGTTGTTCTGTTTTGTCCTTTAAGTTGCTTTGGTACAAAATATCTCAATTCAACCAGTAACCATGTCTGACAAAAATATGAAGAACTAAAAATGCCTTCATCTCTAAATCTGCACTGAAAATACATTCATTTCAACATTACTAGCAACTAAAGTGCTTTTTCCTGCTGAACTGAGATAAATAATAACAGTCAATGAACGCAAACCCCCCTGGATCAGAAAATCAGAAATCTCATAACACATTTTATGTTTATTCACATGTATAGTCTCTACTTAACTAAATGTATCTAATATTGAACACTGCTCTCTTCTGTGCTTCACATTGCACTGGTGAAATATCATTAGCAATATCATTCAGAAACACAAACAGGCAAAAATAAAGTGCCACCAGTGTTGGGAAATTTTTAAAGTGCAAGAAACATTTTATTTAATGTTTCCACTTTTGACAACCGCAACAGAATCAGAGCAAATGAGACACACAGGCCTCGTACAGATGCAGGAAGAAGAAATGCCATTTTTTTTCCCCACCCATTCATCTCGGAAAACTCGGTTTTCAGCATCAACTTTACTAATTTTCAAAAATGCCATTGTTTTTGCGAGCTGCTTTCTGCTCTGATGGTGCGTTCACACCGGACGCGCGAGTGATTTAAGGAAATGCAAAGACGTGAATAGACATTCTGCGGCGCGATTCGCGCAAATTACACAAGGCGATCTACGTTTTCTGGATCTAGTGCAGAGCGTTTTTTATTTACTATAATCCCCGCCGTGGAGAAAACCCTTTCTGCTCTAACTGAGGTGCCTGGGATGCTCAAGTAGCGTCGTGCCAGCTGGGCAATGTGAGAGTAGGCTACTTATGTGGCGTTCACACCGGAGAAATGCCTATTCGCGTCTCTGCATTGACTTAACCCTTAAATGCATACCTCGGGTCGCTTTAGCGACCTTTAGCGCTTACACTTCTAATTGTGTAATTTTACCGAGACGTCATTCACTACCCTCCTCCTCATTCATTTTTTAAAGTTAGACATCAACCTTCTTAGTATTCCTCAATCAATCCATTTTAAACACTATAACAAGAAAAAAATAATAAAATTATAATTGAATGCCTGTTTTTCCACTAGTTTTTTGTCAAAATTGTATAGGGTCGCTAACGACCCGAGGTGTGTAAGGTTGTACGCATTTTTTTATCTGCACAATAATAAATAAATCTATAATGACGAAATGAGTGCAATTCACCTTTATTCCACAAGGTGGCAATGTCTGATACACAATGATGAAGTTACGTTTCACTCATATTTACCTCAGACAGAAAACGAAACAATAATATATATATAATCTGCAAAACTTGAAATGGCTCAGCGATTTACTGCAGAGACAGTACTGAAAAAAGTACTCCAAAAGGTAACGGAATATGTTTTATTTTATTTATCTGTAATTGTTTCTCATATCAGAAGTTTTATATATTATCGCGACAGGTATAGATCTATCCATGTTAGATATAGATCCGGGTCGCTAAAGACCCAAATATGTAAGAATGTTTTGCAAAACAGTCATACATTTAAGGGTCAACATGTAAATCACTCGCGCGAAGCGCGTCATTTGCGTCCGGTGTGAACGCACCATTAGACCCTGATGTCTTCCACCACGCCGTCGGTGGGTAGCGGGGTCTCACTCTCGTAGATCAGCATTTTGTTGTTGCAACATATTGCCAATGTCCAAGGTAGGCTTACCACCCCATGCGTCTGCGGCTGCGCCTTGGAGATAAACATTCCCAAAAAGATCGCCCAATACTGAGAGCGGTTTTCTCCTGGCACTTTCGCCATGGCTGCTCCCTCCTCATCTTCCTCATAGCTTTCCTCCGCAATCACTATCAGCTCCGCTTTTACTTTCTCACATACCTCCTGCTGCTGGTCTCGTTCCAAATGAATTAGCCGATAGAAACGCGGGTCGAGGTAGCTAGCGGTATTAAGCAGCATGAATGCGTCTTTGTTGTGACTGTATCGCTTCTCGAGATCCGTTGAGATCTTCGCTAAAGAACAAATTTAATTTTTTATTGTTTTTTAAACCCCTACGAATAGTAGTTTTAACATTCGATTAGTATTATTTTTTTAAATATTCGAATTGTATTCGACTACCGAAATTCGTTCCAACAGCCCTACCACAGACTAGCAATAATCACCATTGGCTAATAAATTCTTTAGTTTGCTCACCAAAAAGCCATATGGCACATTCTAAAGCAAATCAGCTTGACTTAAAATGACTTAAATAAGTATTATGCCCCTTTTCACAAGATGTAATAAGTCTCAGGTGTCCCCAGAATATGTCTGAAGCTTCAGCTCAAAATACCCCACAGATCATTTAAGGTAGTTTATCAGATTTGCCCCTATTTAGGTGTGAGCAACAGTTTTTGTGTGTGTCCCTTTAAATGCAAATTAGCTGCTGCTCCTGCTCCATTTCCAAAATAGGGCGGAGCCTGTACAGCTCATGCTTCGGATACTCCAGCACCAACAACAACAACTGGAGAACCTCACGCAGCCTAACGCTGCATTCACACGGGGCCTCTGCGTTAACGCTTCTCGTTTACTTTGAATGGGTGACATCATGTGTTGCCGAACTGAATTGTGGGTTCTGTCGCGTCGCTTCACCCACGTTGCAAGTGGCAGAAGTTGAAGATTTCTCAACTTTTCAAGCGCCAACGCTGGCGTCATCCAATTAGATCGCCCTATGCAAATCCCCTAGAGCAGACGCTAGCCAATTGCGTTAATTTTGAGGAACGATCAAAATGAAGGAAAAACTGATAATTGCGGTGGGGAATCACCCGGTTCTGTACGACCAATCTTTGTATACATACCGGGACACAAATCGGAGAGACCAGGCCTGGAAGGAGGTGGTGAATCTGTATCGTGCTTGTATTGTGTCCGTGTACTCTGTTTATCATTGAATGACAGGCAACCAAATCGGCATCCATTTTGTCTCACAGACTAGCTGTCAAAAGGGCCTATTTTGTCTTGTGTTGTGGTCCAAGCGGCAAGTAATGTGATTGGTTGTTGTCACCATAGATATACATAATAAAGGCTAGATGTCTTACGGCGGAGTCTCTAACGTCATCACCGGCGGCCATCTTGTCACAGGCAAGCTTTCTGGCGGGCTCTGTGGCTCCTGATGTAAGGCGAGTGATCTGAACACAAATACTCTTATCTCGCTGAAATCTTGACGGATTCACAAATGGTTTGGTTTCTTACAAACGTTATTAACGTGGCTATAATTATGATTGAACAAATTATGAATAATTATTCATAAGTATGCAGTGTCATAACTACATCTCTGACATTTATAACAAACCAAACAGTTTGAAAATCGGTAGAAAAT
>CM042255.1:1800824-1823324 GCA_023566225.1 Romanogobio albipinnatus
GATGAGCGAAGAGATTATCCCAAGACTGTACAATGAAGTGAAGCAAAACATTACTCTGTCCCTAAAGTCAGCGGACAGAGTGGCCCTCACATGTGACGGTTGGACGTCAAGACATCAAGACACCTATATCACAATTACCTGTCACTATTTAGATGACTGGGTTCTCGTTTCAAATGTGTTGCAGACCAGAGCTATGCAGGATAGTCACACAGGGGCAAATATATGTGCATTGCTTTCAGATGCGTTGGAAGAGTGGGGGCTTACTGAGAAAGACCCGGTCTTTGTGACCGACAACGCTACCAATATGATACGTGCCGTGGAGATGATGGAGCTGCTCCATATTGGCTGCTTTGCTCATACAATAAATCTAGCATCGCAAGCTGCGCTGAAACTTCCGGCCATCTCTCGATTGCTAGGTCAAGTTAGGCGCATAGTGACATTCTTTCACAGGAGTGCTAATGCAAACAAAGTTTTCAAAGAAAAACAGACGCTACTGAACTTGCCCTGTCGCAAACTTAAAATTGACGTAGTGACCAGGTGGAACAGCGCGCTGGACATGCTCGACAGATTTTTGGAGCAGCAACCGGCAATCTCAGCCGCGCTTCTTTCTCCTGAAGTCCGTCGGAGGGAAAAGGATCTTTGCACAATGACAGAGGCGGATATAACTGTGGCCGAGGACATCGTGAAAGCTCTTCGGCCGATGAAGAGTGCAACTCTGGTGATGTCTGGGGAGAACTCCGCTACCCTCTCTATTATTGCACCATTGCACGCACAGCTCCTTGATGAGATGCGCTCGACTGCCAGTGATTCGACTGTCATTAAGGAACTCAAATCTGCCGTGCATGACAACTTGAGGTTTAGGTATGTTTACAAAAACAGCTAGTACTATGTATAAATATATATAAAATCGAATCGAAATCGAAAATCAAATCGAGAATCGAAATCGAATCGATCTGGAACATCTGAATCAATACCCAGCCCTATTGGAAACCCTGTAATGCCTTTTGTGTTCCCGGTCAAAAAATAAAAATGGCTTGTAAATCGCTCGTTGTGCTATATTATCACCAAATATTGGATTGTCAACCTGTTTTCTTTCAATTAGGAGAGGTTTTGTATTTCTTTCTGGATCTGATTGGTCTCACTGACTGGCCTAATTTTTGAATTTGTGGATAAATGTGTCTTTATTCAATAAAATATGGGAAAATACACTGTTTATCACACTGGTGTGCTTTAGTTTAACCAGGAAATGCTTTTATTTTGTACGAAATGGCACATGGTCACACTGGTCAAATGATCGGCCCACACAAAATAAATCGCTTATAAATCTGTTTTTGACCAAATATTGGATTCAATCTTTTTGTCATCTTGCTTTCTTTCACTTAGGACAGGTTTTGTGTCTCTTTTTGAAACTGATTGGTTTGAGAATAAAGTTCTTCTCTGTGAAAAAGAAAGCCGGTCTTTCTACACAATTAACATGTGTGTGTGTGTGTGTGTGTGTGTGTGTGTGTGTGTGTGTGTGTGTGTGTGTGTGTGTGTGTGTGTGTGTGTGTGTGTGTGTGTGTGTGTGTGTGTGTGTGTGTGTGTGTCCACACAAGCATTACACCAGTTCTTCTCCTAATAATGTGATAGTTTGAAATGTTAAACGTATTAATCGTGGTCAGGGTTTATGAGCATCGTCTCAAACCCTTAACTTTCATTATTGTGGGTTTGACACAAAATTACAAGTTTACTTTAAGGGCCCTATTTTAACGCAAGCACATGGTCTGAAGCGCAGGTGCTCTTAGGGAGTGTCCAAATCCACTTTTGCTAGTTTAACGACGGGAAAACGGTCTTAAAGGGTTGTGCCTCGTCTCTTAATGAGCCATGGGTGTGATTTGGGCGTAACGTGCAATAAACCAGAGTCTCATCTCCCTTTCCCTTTAAAAGCCAGTTTAAAAGCTATTTGCATGTGAGCGGAAAGACTGAACGCTTCTCCAGAGAGGAATATTTTTAATATTTTAAAATGTGTGTGTGCTGCTGCGCATCCCTGTGTGTGTAATAATCAGAGTGTACGCGTGTTGTGCTCCTCCTATAGGCTCATATTACTAACACGCCCTTTAAATAACACTAAAATACTGCGCTATTGACTAGAGCTGCACGATTCTTGATAAATTGAGAATCATGATTTTTTTTGTTTAAAATTGAGATTGTGATTCTCCCACGATTCGGAAGAAAAAAACAGACAACTAAACAAAAATAACATGTCATTTATTAGATACTCTGACAGAATTGTCATCGCTCCAGTCTATTTAAAAAAAACACATTCATTTGAACAAAATAAAGAAAATAATTTGAATGAAGGAGTCATGTCTCATTCATCAAGACTTGTTTCATTATTGGATCAGTCCCTCCAGAAAAACGCGATTATGCGATCGCATGATGTAATTTTGACGTAATTACCCGACGCAAACGTCATCGAAAAGCTGCAAACCCCGTGGAGAAACAGATATCGGTGAAACCATGATGAAGCGCAAACTCCCATTTGCCAACTAAAAGCAAAAGACGCGCAAAGCAGTTTCCCGGTGTGTTGAGCGATTTCAAAACACAGCATCATGAAGCTTTGAAGTGTTATGAATCAGTGAGTCGATTCAGCGGTTTGAAGCGTTATGAATCAGTGAGTTGATTCAGCGGTTTGAAGCGTTATGAATCAGTGAGTCGATTCAGCGGTTCGGAGCGTTATGAATCAGTGAGTCGATTCAGCGGTTTGAAGCGTTATGAATCAGTGAGTCGATTCAGCGGTTTGAAGCGTTATGAATCAGTGAGTTGATTCAGCGGTTTGAAGCGTTATGAATCAGTGAGTTGATTCAGTGGTTTGAAGTGTTATGAATCAGTGAGTTGATTCAGCGGTTTGAAGCGTTATGAATCAGTGAGTCGATTCAGCGGTTTGAAGCGTTATGAATCAGTGAGTCGATTCAGCGGTTTGAAGCGTTATGAATCAATGAGTCGATTCAGCGGTTTGGATCGCCAAAGTCACGTATTTCAGCAGTTTGACACGCGATCCGAATCATGAATCGACTCGCTGATTCAGAACGCTTCAAACCGCTGAATCGACTCACTGATTCATAACGCTTCAAACCGCTGAATCGACTCACTGATTCAGAACGCTTCAAACCGCTGAATCGACTCACTGATTCATAACGCTTCAAACCGCTGAATCGACTCACTGATTCATAGCTTCATGATGCTGTGTTTTGAAATCGGTCATCACTATATAAGTCGTTATTTAGAGACGAACGGAGGTCTGACGGGTGTCCAACCACATGAGGGGACGTCATTAATGACAGAATTTCAATTTTTGGGTGAACTAACCCTTTAAGAGATTGCACTTTGTGCATTGGAAGCACTCAAATGTCTGTTTTGTAAAGCTAGCTCTGTAAAACAGGAAGTTATTTATTCATTTTTCAGAAGTTGTAGCATATTCCTTTTGTAAAGCTACAGAACTTGTTTGACTCAATGTTTTGTAAATTTGAGCCGTGTGTTTATTAAGGTCTTCAATAAAACAAGATGGGAACTTAAATATTCCCAGCACTTTCTGTGATGTAGTGCTTTGTTTCTCTTTTTCATCAAACCGCAGTTTTTGCAAGTTCCCGCAATTTCATCGCATAAAATTGCATAAATATCCCGCATTTTTTAAGAAAACATGCCGCATAATCAAGGATTTTTGCCTGCAACAATCACAAAAAAAAGCCGCATTTTTCTGGAAGGACTGAGCAATGGTGACACGAACAAGATCTCAACACGATAACATTTCCTACGACAACGGCTCTGCATATGTTCTACCAGCTCAAATGATTTTGAAGGGAATAATAGTCTGGATGATGAAGCCATTACAGTACTGAAGAGGCTGAAAAAAGCTTGGCATCTCTCTCTCTCTCTCTCTCTCTCTCTCTCTCTTCGTGCAGAGGACTCTGGGAATAAATGTCTCTGGCGGGGCCCTCTTTATTCTGAAGCTGGCCAGGAATGCAAGGCCTTTTTTTCACTCCTCACACACCATTATCAGCGGTGAAATATTCCCTACGCTGCTCCCATTGTGCACTTGCAGGGTGGACGTCACAAACTGGGAGGCCTATCCTGCCGGCGTTTGTCTGAGGAGAGATTTGCTGCGCTGACCAAACAGCCAATCAAGCTGAACTCCTGAGGATGAATGTTTTCCAAGATATTCCTGCAGAGAAGTTTAAACCGTTTCAGACGACACAGGGTTTCTGAACTCTTACTCTGTTAAGAGAAGCTTGGAGAAGCTTTCTTACTTCCTGCAGTTAGTATAAGAAAGTAGTCTCACAGTGAACATCAGAGGTAAACCTAGCATTCTCTACTGACTCTCATATGCATGAATTTAAACTGAACGGGGATCAAAAAAAATCTTGCCTAGCTTGCATTGCCTTTCCTTCCACTTGAATGTTTCTCTGTACTTGTGCCCAGATCATTGTGTACTATTTCCTGCACATGAACACTCGTGTTTCTATACAGCAATACGTAATTAGGGCATAATGTTCTCATTGTCAGCCTGGCTGTGTTTAATGGCTAAGTCTGAGAGCATTTCTAAAGTTTACTACTCGTTTTAATATTGCTTGTTGTGTATGATTGTTGTCTGATGATAGAAGAATCGCCATGGTTCAGACATACTCTGTTGTGTTACAGTATATAAATGAAACGCCAATGGACCAAAGAGCAAATTTAAGATAGGATCTTTTATAAAGTTGGTATTCATTGAACGTCTCAAAATTGCATAATCCATCTTAGAGTTCTTTCATGATTACTGCCGTTTTGCCCCGGTTAAAATTGCATTCCAGACATTTTCATCACTCCCCCATCCACCCGTCCCTCTTCAGGACTCTTATTAAGGTTGTCATCATTGATGATGAGTATTTTATATTGCTCTGTTTTACAATATTTAAGCACTAGTGTTGTAGTCAAGACCGGCGTGTGTTGAGACCAAGACCGGCGTGTGTTCAGACCAAGACCGGCGTGTGTTGAAACCAAGACCGCGTGTGTTCAGACCAAGACCGGCGTGTGTTGAGACCAAGACCGGCGTGTGTTGAGACAAAGACCGGCGTGTGTTCAGACCAAGACCGGCGTGTTTCAGACCAAGACCGGCGTGTTTCAGACCAAGACCGGCGTGTGTTGAGGCCAAGACCGGCGTGTGTTCAGACCAAGACCGGTGTGTGTTCAGACCAAGACTGGCGTGTGTTCAGACCAAGACCGGCGTGTGTTCAGACAAAGACCGGCGTGTGTTCAGACCAAGACCGACGTGTGTTCAGACCAAGACCGGCGTGTGTTGAGGCCAAGACCGGCGTGTGTTCAGACAAAGACCGGCGTGTGTTCAGACCAAGACCGACGTGTGTTCAGACCAAGACCAGCGTGTGTTCAGACCAAGACCAGCGTGTGTTGAAACCAAGACCAGCGTGTGTTGAGACCAAGACCGACGTGTGTTCAGACCAAGACCGACGTGTGTTCAGACCAAGACCGGCGTGTGTTGAGGCCAAGACCGGCGTGTGTTCAGACCAAGACCGGCGTGTGTTGAGACCAAGACCGACGTATGTTCAGACCAAGACCGGCGTGTGTTCAGACCAAGACCAGCGTGTGTTGAAACCAAGACCAGCGTGTGTTGAGACCAAGACCGACGTGTGTTCAGACCAAGACCGACGTGTGTTCAGACCAAGACCGGCGTGTGTTGAAACCAAGACCGACGTGTGTTCAGACCAAGACCAGCGTGTGTTCAGACCAAGACCGGCGTGTGTTGAAACCAAGACCGACGTGTGTTGAAACCAAATACTTTTTATTTTTAATAATGAAAATGTTATTGTAATAGTAATATTTCTTATTGTGTTTATTATTATATATTATTAGTAATAATAATAATCATAATAATTATTATTAGTCATAATATATAAGCAGAAAATGTTTTATATATACACTCACCTAAAGGATTATTAGGAACACCTGTTCAATTTCTCATTAATGCTATTATCTAATCAACCAATCACATGGCAGTTGCTTCAATGCATTTAGGGGTGTGGTCCTGGTCAAGACAATCTCCTGAACTCCAAACTGAATGTCAGAATGGGAAAGAAAGGTGATTTAAGCAATTTTGAGCGTGGCATGGTTGTTGGTGCCAGACGGGCCGGTCTGAGTATTTCACAATCTGCTCAGTTACTGGGATTTTCACGCACAACCATTTCTAGGGTTTACAAAGAATGGTGTGAAAAGGGAAACACATCCAGTGTGCGGCAGTCCTGTGGGCCAAAATGCCTTGTTGATGCTAGAGGTCAGAGGAGAATGGGCCGACTGATTCAAGCTGATAGAAGAGCAACTTTGACTGAAATAACCACTCGTTACAACCGAGGTATGCAGCAAAGCATTTGTGAAGCCACAACACGCACAACCTTGAGGCGGATGGGCTACAACAGCAGAAGACCCCACCGGGTACCACTCATCTCCACTACAAATAGGAAAAAGAGGCTACAATTTGCACAAGCTCACCAAAATTGGACAGTTGAAGACTGGAAAAATGTTGCCTGGTCTGATGAGTCTGGATTTCTGTTGAGACATTCAGATGGTAGAGTCAGAATTTGGCGTAAACAGAATGAGAACATGGATCCATCATGCCTTGTTACCACTGTGCAGGCTGGTGGTGGTGGTGTAATGGTGTCGGGGATGTTTTCTTGGCAAACTTTAGGCCCCTTAGTGCCAATTGGGCATCGTTTAAATGCCACGGCCTACCTGAGCATTGTTTCTGACCATGTCCATCCCTTTATGACCACCATGTGCCCATCCTCTGATGGCTACTTCCAGCAGGATAATGCCCCATGTCACAAAGCTCCAATCATTTCAAATTGGTTTCTTGAACATGACGATGAGTTCACTGGACTAAAATGGCCCCCACAGTCCCCAGATCTCAACCCAATAGAGCATCTTTGGGATGTGGTGGAACGGGAGCTTCGTGCCCTGGATGTGCATCCCACAAATCTCCATCAACTGCAAGATGCTATCCTATCAATATGGGCCAACATTTCTTAAGAATGCTTTCAGCTCCTTGTTGAATCAATGCCACGTAGAATTAAGGCAGTTCTGAAGGCGAAAGGGGGTCAAACACAGTATTAGTATGTGTTCCTAATAATCCTTTAGGTGAGTGTATGTATATGTGTGTATACACACAAAAATACATATAATCCCATTTTAAATTGCAATTATAACCAGAATAATCGCAATTTAGATATTTTCCCCAAGTCGTGCAGCCCTAGAGGAGTAGATGCAAATTCAGAGCCTGGTTATTCCAAAAATCCACATTCAAACCAAAATATCTGACTTCCTGTTGGTGGAAGCTAATGACTGTAAATTAGAAAGCTGTATTGGTTGCATGTGAAGCAGGAAGTTTTACACCCAATCACATTAAACCTCTTAACTGTCACCGTCTGTTTTTTTTTGATCGCCTTTTTTTCGTATCATATATTTAAGTAATTATCATAAATTAGGTATCATTTGAAAGCTTACAAACTCAAAATTCATCCTGTGAAAACCGTTTTGAAATTGGACATTGTGTTACCATGGAAACGTTACTCTAAATTATTCTAGCGGGCTCCTCCCCTAGTGGGCGGTGTCATGTTTCATTTTACAACAATTATTTTAACTACTTTATATTCAAAATCTTTTCCAATCTTGACAAAACACATATTGTCGGAAAGGTCTGAGTCTCAAGGGTCTATATTTGGTGACTGTTTTGTGATGGAAGTGATATTTGGACAGAAATTTACAGGAAAATGAAAATAAATGGAATTTGAATGACACCCGGTGGCTATTTTTGGTACAGCGCCTAAACAAAATCTCATGGGAACTTTAATTTTTGTGATATCAACTTCAAATTTGGATCACAAATTGGTTAGACATATGGCTTTGATTTTATAGTAATTTTAGAGTAAATTCTTTTTTGTAAAATATATATTTTATATGAAATAAAAAATATTTAGTACAGTATTTTTCATTTAAAGTAAATTTAAACTTCCATAACTTTTTCATACTTTCATATTTTGAATTGATTTCAGCAATAATCTGCCGAGTGTCGTCTTTAAAACAAGACCAAACTTTGTCTATATTCCAAAGCATTCTTGAATTACAGCCCTTTAAGTTTGGATAGTGCATTTTCATGTGTATTCTCAAAAAGGGGGGTGACAGTTAAAGGGTTAATGATGTTAGCAAATAAATCAGACAATGCACCGACAATTTATTGATATCCCCACCGTTACAGTCGTGAAATAAAATCACAAGTCCTCTAAAACAGGGTCGAGTCCGAGACAAGAACAAGACCTTTGGGAAATGGTCTCGAGTGCTACAACACAACTACCGCGAGTGTCTAAAAATATGCAGTTTAAGCTTCTTTTTTCAGTTACATACTTTACATTCTTTACCAATCTTCATCTTTTTCCTCGTTGGCAAAAAAGGGAAATTTTCCACCTTACAAGCCCTCAAGCTTTCTTTAAAGAGCTTCATCCTGACAGTGAGCTGGCTAAAGAGGGCTCAAAGAAATAACTCGGAATGAAAAGTATTTTGCACATGAAGGCCGAGTCAGATTTATCTTAGGGGACTTTCAGAGTACGGCTGTGTACCAAGCACTGCTTCAGTGGTGATCAAACACATTCCTGCATAATTGACACACAAATGCTTTAAACGTTTCATATCATGATTAAAGTGACGGAAATCATCAGTATTATCTCAGCGTCGTTAAACTGTGCAGGAAATGTTTTGATACAGAAATCATTTCAGTGAAATTAAAACGAATAGATTTTGTTGTTACATTAAAAAAATTTGTTGACTTACAACATTCATATAAATCCCCTCAGGACTCAACCTCTCATTGTCTTCCATCTAGGAGTGTGCGAAATTGACAAACAAATATCGATAGCAATAATTCAAAGATATTTGGTGTGTTTTGTGCTGCTACTTTCGTGGACGGCTGACTCCCAGAGCTTTTCATGGTCAGTTCAGGAATGACCTCTTTCTTTAAGGGGTGACATTTGTAACCTTGATTTGAATAACTGGAAAATTAAATTGTATTGAATTTTATAAGGGCCCTTTATAATACCTTTATAAGTAATCAAATGTAAAATACTGCACAGTCGCCATTGCATGAATTATAAATTGAATATACATGAATTCTTATTAACCCATTAACTGTCACCCCCGTTTTTGAGAATACACATGAAAATGCACTATCCAAACTTAAAGGGCTGTAATTCAAGAATGCTTTGGAATATAGACCAAAGTTTGGTCTTGGTTTAAAGACGACACTCTGCAGATTATTGCTGAAGTGAAAGCAAGAATATGAAAGTATGAAAAAGTTAGGGAAGTCTAAATTTACTGTAAATAAAGAAGACTGTACTAAATATGTTTTTATTTTATATAAAATATATATTTTACAAAAATGTTTTAATCTAAAATTACTATAAAATCAAAGCCATATTTCTAACCAAATTGTGTTCCAAATTTGAAGTTGATATCACAAAAATTTAAGTTCCCATGAGATTTGTTTTGGCGCTGTACCACAAATAGCCACTGGGTGTCATTCAAATTCCATTGATTGTTTTTTTGATGCATTGTCCTGTAAATTTCTGTCCAAATATCACTTCTGTCACAAAACGGTCACCAAATATGGACCCTTGAGACTCAGACCTTTCCGACAATATGCGTTTTGTCAAGTTTAGAAAAGATTTTGAATATAAAGTAGTTAAAATAAATGTTGTAATATGAAACATGACACCGCTCACTAGGGGAGGAGCCCGCTAGAAGAATTTAAAGTACCATTTCCATGGTAACGTAACATCGGTCCAATTTCAAAACGGATTTCACAGGATGAATTTTGAGTTTGTAAGCTTTCAAATGATACCTAATTCATGATAATTACTAAAATATATGATACGAAAAAAGGCGATCAAAAAAAGCGGGCGGGACAGTGACAGTTAAGAGGTTTTTAAAGCTACAGAAGTTATTCAGTCAAGAGCAGTGATGATGTTCTCTTTGTCTTTTGTTCTTTGATTAACATTAATGATGGGTTTATTAGGCTGCTGTCACTTTAAGAGCTTGTGGATCTGACACACATTCTATTTTTGCCCATCTCTTAACATTCATTTAAGACTTTTTAACTCGCGTAAAGCCGGGTGCACACTGTGTGATTTATAATCGTCCTTTCCGATTGTTGCTTGTCAGACTGTATGAACATGATCCCTGATGTAAGCCATCTCACACTGTAAGATCGTGGCCAATAGCGCACAGTGTGTACCCGGCTTAAGACTGCGCTTACGGTGATGCTTTCCAAAAACAAGCATTTTGACATCATTTTGTTTTTTTCCCAGTTTAAACACAATAAGACACAAAATATAATGTATCGGTACTGGCGCTGTTCAAGAAGCGGCTTTCTGCTGTCGCATTTCGGGTGTGTGCGCCAGTACCAAATTCAGTTCTCTTTCCCATCTATTCGTGCTTGAATGAATAAATGATTGACTGATCATAGGCTAGGCCTACATACAGTCAAAGCGTTTGACTGTACGAACCCTCAAGGCATGTTTTTGTTTGTTTTTTGCAGAATGAGTGATACTTAAGCCCCCCATTGCATAATCCCGCCTTCATGGACAAATTTGGGCACGAAGGTCTCAGGTGTGATCCCAATTTTTTTTTTTTTTGAGTATTAATGAATTGATTTACCTCTAAAAGTACCATTTTTTTAATGTAAAATATGCGTTTTTTATGTTATATTTAATATTTCTTTAACTTCAGTAAAAAAAAATAAAAAAAAAAACATATCAGCAAGTCCAGAGAGCCAAAACCTAAAAATGTGGTGACATCTGGTTAATTTATTTTTAAAGGTAAAATATTAATAGCCAGTAGATGGCAATAGAACTCAATGGCTGCATATGGGCTGAACTCGGTAAATCAATGTTTTAACAAAAACATTTTTAAATTGCCCAGTTATTGGCTCATTTAATTCATTTGTTTGTGTATGTGTGAGTGACTGTTTTATTTGACAAATATAAAACTCACTCTGTTATAGACTCATTCAATGGCTTTCAATGCAATGCTTTTGTGGATGTGTGTGTGTGTGTGTGTGTGTGTGTGTGTGTGTGTGTGTGTGTGTGTGTGTGTGTGTGTGTGTGTGTGTGTGTGTGTGTGTGTGTGTGTGTGTGTGTGTGTGTGTGTGTGTGTTTGCCACATTGAGAATGTTGTATAGGCTCAATCCTTCATTTGTGTGTATGTATGATCTGCATTGTGTTGGATTTATTGATTTTTATTGGACAAATATTCATAAATCACTTTCATAAACTTATATTACCTTTTTTTGGTTTCACTTTTTTTACTTCAACAATAATCTGCCATGGGTCTTCTTTAAAATGAGACCAAATTTTATGTCTGTGCTCCCAATATTAAACACTTTTATGACAGTTTTTCGACATGGACATTTTTGTCCTCTATGGACCTATGTGTAACTTTTTTTCATTGAAGCACAAGGGTTAATTCACATACGTATGCTTTGTTTTATGCCATTTTGAGTATAAATAGTGTAAGTAGTGTGTTCGCACTGAAAGTCCAGAAAGAAAAAGTGCACTTTAAATACCCAGATGATGCACTCACTTAGTCAAAACAAGAAGTGTGGAATGCTGAACTGTTGCAGCTTTCCTTCTGTAGCTTTCAGACTAAATAAATAACCATATATAATTCATATAATTGAATGTAAAGTACAAAGAGCATAATGTACTTGGGTCATTTGGAAAATTAACCACCAATCCATATAAAACAAATAGTTAAATCAATGCAAAACGCAGATGGAAGTCATTTATTTGGTGCACGTCTGCATGCATTATTTTTAGTAGTGCTGTAAAAGTTCAATCACATTCCAAAACAGAGCCATAATAAAATGTAGAGGTGTCCAGTATTTGTCAGTTTTAACAAATCTCTGTTTGTTTGTTTGTTTGTTTGTTTTCTCGCAGGTGATGCCAGATTCCTGTGGCTTCTGTTTTGTAACTATAGTGAGGAAATATTTCACCTCGGTCCATAATTCCACATCATAGCTCACATGGATTCCTATCATTTCCACTTCGAGAGGATGAGTAACCTTGACCTACACCCTCTGAGTCTTCCGGTCAGTCGACTCTCCCCGGCCAAGTCCAGTAGCAGTATTGATCAGTATACGCACCACCACAGCAAAGGGGACTCGGCCTACAGCTCATTCTCCGGTGGTTCCACGGTCCCCGATTACCCTTCTCCTTTCCTACTGGATGAAATCCAGTCGCAAGGCTTGCACTACACCGATCTGAAATGCGTGAAAGCTAAATATAGTCTTGATTCGGATTCCAAGAGCATGGACCACATTTACCGCTCCATGGAAACCGTTGCACAACAGCATCACAGGAGCAGTGCTGACTTTACTAACATTGATCCATCAGTTCATATGCATCCATTACCGCCCCCTCCACCTCCTACCCGTCTGAACAGTTTTGTAACAACCAGGAATCTTGAAAACTCGAGGGCACGTCAGAGTCCAGAAGGACAGCTTGCTGACCTTTCCACTTCACAGCACACCGGTAATCCTGAGGTCTCTGGCGTCCGGATTGAGCCTGTCCGTGATCGGGCATTTTCACAGCTTAAAGATCATCTCAAGCAAGACCCAGGGAACAAGATGCATGATCCACCAAAGCCTACAGAGATTTTAAATAGATCGCCCCTGCAAACCTGTCAGCCAGAGCACTTACAGCAGCCTTGGAGTGGCCATTCAGAAAATCAGCGGAAGCGCTCGCATTCAGCTTATGGTGGACCTGTTTCCGAGCATCAGTGTTTCGGCAGCTCCCGCCATATGCCACAGAACATGATCAGTGGGAGTATTCAGCACAAAGGACAATTCTACTTTGTTACTGGAGTCTTCAAGTCCTCTGAGCCCAGTGTCATGGAAGGTGTTGATGACCGTGCAAGCTTGGAAACCTCTAGTGAGTGGTCTTATAAAGCTCAGCGTAGAAGGCAGAGCTGTCCTGATGGTCCGAGTGGTAAGCTGTTTTATCAAGAGGAACTCAAATTCAGCGTTCAGGATGAAGTTGTGGAGCATCCTAATAGCAAGGCTTCTGAAGGTGTAGAAGACCAGAGGGTCATGAGCAGAGAAACCGGCAGGCATCACTCCACCAACCACCCTATCTTCTACTGTGGTCCGGAGGACAATTCAGTTGGTACAGTAATGACCCCTGCTCTAATTAAGGAAGACCATCCCAAGGAAGAAGAAGAGATGACCAGAGTTCCAAGATGTCCCCAACTGAATATTCCAAGTGATAAGATCAGCAAGGAGACTACCCCACTTTTGTATCACCTCACAGGAGCGAACAGGGCATCATATACAGACAAGTTCAAAAACAATAATTGTGGTCAGGTGATGAAGAATCCAGACTGTGTCAAAGATAAACAGAAAGCTGAGAATGATGGGCAAACCTCTCCCAGCAGCGAATGTCGGCAGAGTGAAATGCCCAAAGAACAACCAAATGAATACTTCTACCCATGTGGTACGTTAGATGACTCCTACAAAAAGTATTACAAGGAGAAACTGAAAGATGCCCAATCCAAGGTCTTGAGGGAGACTTCTTTTAAAAGGAGAGATTTGCAACTTTCTCTGCCACACAGGATCAAGCAAAAGGCAGATAAAAAACTTTCTGTGTTACCTACTGGTTCTCCATCACTAGACATATGGCCCAACTTTGACAGTCCTAACCCTCAAGAAGCAGACAAGGAGTACATGAAAGAGCTTGGACAGGAGATTGACAAGATCATTGAAAAAGAAACCGAGAAGCCACAGAATATGGCTCAACCACAGGTGCCTCGAGTTGGGTGTAGGAAGCGTTTGACAGCAGATCAGAAAAAACTGTCTCACTCGGAGCCTGAGAAGCTGCACCAGCTGGCAGATGGACCGGCTCATATGACCTGCCGCTCGCTTGGCAACGAAGCCGAAGGTCTTCTCTCAGAGGGGGATCACGGTCTAGTGGCTGCCAGGCGGAAGATGTTTGAAACACGGGGCCGTGCTCTGTCTGCCTCCAACTTCTCAAAATCGACTCTGAAGCACCTTCAGCATAAAGCCTTGGTAGCATACATGGAACGTAAAACGGGTCAAAAGGTACCGGAGCCCCAGCGTCCAGTTCCACAAGTACCCAGCAACAGAAATTCAACTGCGGAGAGGGTGCCTGAGTGGAGCTCCAGACGTAATTCTGGATCCAAGAAGAAGCTCGACAGGCCTCTCTCTGCTGGTCAGATTCTTGACTCTGTGTCAAGTTCTGTTAAATACACCCAGTTCACCACTGCTCAGCCCAGCGGTCACTCGAGGCAGCCCAGCTGGAGAGAGGAGTCCTCTACCGCAAGGAATTCAGCCTCCGTGGAGAGTCTCCTGGATCAGCCTGAACAACCCAAGCTCTTAAGGACTCGCAGCACCTCGACTCCCCATGCTTTCCAGGTATCTTTATAAAACTGTTCATCAAGATTTCGGTTTTCCAGTTAAGTAGCATTCACCGCTAACATTTTGTCATATATTCATAGGTTCGGAAACATCCAGATGAGGTCTCAGCCATTCATAACATGGCTATTTCAAGGTGACCTGTTATTACACTTATTGCTAAGATCTATCCTGTATTCATTATTACTACAGTTTGAACAGTATTGACTAGAGATGCACCGATCGGCCAGGGATCGGAATTTTCTGCCGATTTTCTGCATGATCGGCCCTGATAGGTGATTGGCCGATCAGTCTCACATGTCTCCGATTTTGAGCCGATCCGTCTACATGCGGCTGTGAGCACAAGTTGACGTCACAGCAGAGATGAGCACTCGAGTTAGTGACTCGGACTCCGCACTCGAGTCACATTTTATGAGACTTCAGACTTGACTCGGGACTCGACCTGAAATGACTTCAGACTTGACTCGGGACTCGACCTGAAATGACTTCAGACTTGACTCGGGACTCGACCTGAAATGACTTCAGACTTGACTCGGGACTCGACCTGAAATGACTTCAGACTTGACTCGACTCGACTCGACAAAAAAGACTCGTAAAATTTTAAAAACAACTCAAGTCTTTAATCCTTATCTATTGTAAATTAAAAGATATATATTTATTTGAATGTTATAATATCTGCTTCACATGTACGTGACGTGGTAGATCGGACCCTTGTTATAGAATTTCATTACAGATCATTTCATTAAAGACTCCAGACTTGACTCGGACTCAAGTGATAAAGACTCCAGACTTGACTCGGACTCCAGTGATAAAGACTCCAGACTTGACTCGGACTCCAGTGATAAAGACTCCAGACTTGACTCGGACTCCAGCTTAAAGAATTCATACTTGACTCGGACTCCAGTGATAAAGACTCCAGACTTGACTCGGACTCCAGCTTAAAGACTCCAGACTTGACTCGGACTCCAGTGATAAAGACTCCAGACTTGACTCGGACACCAGTGATAAAGACTCCAGACTTGACTCGGACACCAGTGATAAAGACTCCAGACTTGACTCGGACTCCAGTGATAAAGACTCCAGACTTGACTCAGACTCCAGTGATAAAGACTCCAGACTTGACTCGGACTCCAGTGATAAAGACTCCAGACTTGACTCGGACTCCAGTGATAAAGACTCCAGACTTGACTCGGACTCCAGCTTAAAGAATTCAGACTTGACTCGGACTCCAGCTTAAAGAATTCAGACTTGACTCGGACTCCAGTGATAAAGACTCCAGACTTGACTCGGACTCCAGTGATAAAGACTCCAGACTTGACTCGGACTCCAGTGATAAAGACTCCAGACTTGACTCGGACTCCAGTGATAAAGACTCCAGACTTGACTCGGACTCCAGCTTAAAGAATTCAGACTTGACTCGGACTCCAGCTTAAAGACTTGTGAATATTTCTGGATCAGTCTCACGTGTCTCCGATTTTGAGCCGATCCGTCTATATGCGGCTGTGAGCACAAGCGCGTTTTTATTTATTTTATTTTATATTTGTTATTTCTACTTCTTTCCAGGCACAGAACACTTATTTTTTGAGAGTTGTTCAAGTGAGAGAAGATCCTGTTGTCATGTTTAATCATTTATTTTAGAATAAAAATAAATTTTTGCTTTGAAGAAAAAGTGGATTTTTGTTTGGATATGCTGTCAATTAAAGTTCTTAGAAAGAAAATCGGAATCGTCAAAAATCGGTATCGGCCGATCTCACTAACAAAAAATCGGAAATCGCAATTGGTGCATCTCTAGTATTGACTACAAATGTAAACAATGTGACATTTTGGTTCCTAATTTAAGTGAAACAATCTTTTACAGTGTTCAAAGAAAAGTAGAGGAAGATACGGTAGTCCATCATAGTCGTTCAGCATCTGTCCATGATGAGCGGTGGGTACAAATCAGAGCTCCGAGAGGGAAATCTATGGAGGAACTCGGTGTGTCCATTGTCACGAGACCTGAAGTTCTCAGCAAAAGTTCTGAGCAGCTTGATCAACTTCAGGGCAAGCAGGCCATGCCCGGTACAGAGAAGAGAACTGTGTCATTTCTTGCTGAAGGAAGGCCCACCGAGAGGATGCTCAGCACCGGAGAACACACGGATAACGCTCAGGCAGGCCCTGAGAACCCACTCTTAACTAATTTTGTGAAACATTCATCCTCCAATAATGAAGAAATCTGTATCGCGTCACACAATGGACGTAAACATAAAGCTGAAACTGTTCTGTCTGTGTCCGGTCACTTCACTGACCCTGGTGGAATCAAGCTGGAAGTCAGGTATATCTAAATCCATTGCTGTATATGCATTTATTGCCCTGTTTACAGCTGGTGGTGTTAAGATGTGTTTTGGTCGATCGGATCACAAGTAGACGAGGGAGACACATTTAGACCTGTATTTAGTGTCGTCCACTTGTGATCCAATTGGCAAGTGTCTGCATGTAGTTTCTTTTGCTCATACTTGGTAAGCAGTTTACAGTCCTCATGAAGTCAAAATTGACCATATTTACTTTGTTAGTGCACATTGCTAGTCTTTTGGTGAACAATTCATCCATGCAAGTCAATCCACAAAAAAAGTATTTTTTATCAAAAAATCTCAATGGCATTCCTTCTCTGACGACGCTCATTGTAAACTTGAGTTCTGATATGTCTCCAATTTTGAAAGGAAAGTCTACTTTACAAGATCCAATCAACTCCCAGTGGGAAAAAAACAAGCCACGCCCTCTGTTTTTCTCATTCAATATTCTATTTCAATACTGAGCTAAAGTCGGTCGCAACTTCCAGTTCACGCAGACTTTAAGTAATACATTTCAGTGGGAGACTCGCCTTAAAGGTCCCGTTCTTCGTGTTTTTTTGAAGCTTTGATTGTGTTTACAGTGTGCAATATAACATGTGTTCATGTTTCGCGTGTAAAAAAAACAGTATTTTTCACACAATTTACTCATCTGTACACCGCTGTTTTCACTGTCCTAAAAACGGCTGATGACTTCCTTGTTCTATGAAGTCCCTCCTTCAGAAATACGTAACGAGTTCTGATTGTGCCAGCGGTTCCCGTGTTGTGATTCGACAGCAGCTTAGCGCACGTTGTACGGAAAGGTCACGCCTCTTAACGGGAGATGTATGCGATCAATGATCTCTACAGCGTCCCTGGGAAAGCCAAACAAAGGTGATTTGACTCCGGGATGAAAATAACAGCGTCTCGACGACATGGCGACAAACACACTCAAACGCAACACTTCCTCGTCTTCTCCACGAAACACTTCCTTTTCTCCACGTGGGAGAGCAACAAGACCACGCCCCCTTTTTCGCATATTCTTGTGGGCGGAGGTTAGTCTGTTTTACTGTCGTCATTAAAGCAGGCTGTACCAGGATGTAGTCCAAGCCGGCCGTTCGCTGTAGGCTTTGAAAGGGAACTTCTGTTAAATAAAATATCTCGCTTGGCATTGAACTTTGAGCTTTATAATTTTACAGGTATTATTTATGCTCTAACAGCAACATTACACACTAACTAAAGTTTGAACAGTGGGATCACGAAGAACGGGACCTTTAAATGTTTCTGCTACAGACATGAATGTTACCTCAAATATCTTTCGAAGCTATTATATTATTATTGTTTCTAAACTTAAAATTGTTAACTCTGGATCATTCTAAACCCTGGGTTATCAATTTCCATGTTTCGCACTATTCAATCTTGTATTAATGTTTAAAGATTTAAACTGCATTCGTAAATCCCAGGTTAATGTTCTTACTTGCTTGTCAATATCATTGACATTGCATGGACACAACAAACAACCTGTTTAAATAACGGCTTGTTTCACTCTTGTGCATCAGAATCCATTATAAACATGGAGAAACTGGTGTTTAGGGAAAGTTTCTGTGACTGTAGTGCATGAATATTTAAACAGGCAAAATGTTCAGGGCTGCGTTTCCCAAAAGCATTGTAAGCTTAAAGCCGGGTGCACACTGTGTGATATATAATAGTCCTTTCCGATTGTTACTTGTCAGACTGTATGAACATGATCCCTGATGTAAGCCATCTCACACTGTAAGATCTCAGTTGTCATTAATGTCAGACTGTACGTAGTCAAGACGCACTAAAAACGGACGCATGCAAGAAAACTCGCCCAGAGTTTCATATCATCAACCAATGACGCGTTCAGTGATGGAGAGCTGCATAACACACGGGATTGAAACGGTGGCTACAAAGAAATCTCTAGCGCTCATTTTGCTCATGTTTTGTCTTGAAAAACGAAGATAGTCGTTGGAGAAGTCATGTCAAACTAACGATCAAAGATTTTAGCCCAGGATCAGAGGAATCTTTTAGGATTTGCAAAATTTGTCTCAGATGGCCAAATTCGTACCGTGTGCACCCGACTTAAGTCGATCAAAGAACAATTGCCACTAATGGTCTCGACGATCAACGTAGGCTTACGATGCTTAAAAGCAGGATAACCCAGGGTTAAGCTCAGTGAGAAAAGTCCAATAGAACGTCAGTAAGCAACAACCTACCAACTCCCTGGCAACTACCCATAGTCGGCATCTGGTCTGAAAACAAGGTGTGTTCAGGTGCATTGTTGGAGCGTTGGGACCCACTTTATATTAGGTGGCCTTAACTACTATGTACTAAAATTTTAATTAATCATTTGATACAATGCACTTATTGTGTATTGTTGTACTTACATTTAAAAAAAATACCTGCATGTAATTACATCTGTAATTAATTTCTGTAGTTACATTTGTAATTACCCTGCTGACCCTTTCCTTACACCTAACCCTACCCTTAAACTCACCCACACCACCACACCTGTCCCTAACCCTACCCTTAAACTCACCCACACCACCACACCTGTCCCTAACCCTACCCTTAAACTTACCCACACCACCACACCTGTCCCTAACCCTACCCTTAAACTTACCCACACCACCACACCTGTCCCTAACCCTACCCTTAAACTCACCCACACCACCACTCCTGTCCCTAACTCTACCCTTAAACTTACCCACATCACCACACCTGTCCCTAACCCTACCCTTAAACTCACCCACACCACCACACCTGTCCCTAACCCTACCCTTAAACTCACCCACACCACCACACCTGTCCCTAACCCTACCCTTAAACTTACCCACACCACCACACCTGTCCCTAACCCTACCCTTAAACTCACCCACACCACCACACCTGTCCCTAACCCTACCCTTAAACTTACCCATACCACCACACCTGTCCCTAACCCTACCCTTAAACTCACCCACACCACCACACCTGTCCCTAACCCTACCCTTAAACTCACACACACCACCACACCTGTCCCTAACCCTACCCTTAAACTCACCCACACCACCACACCTGTCCCTAACCCTACCCTTAAACTTACCCACACCACCACACCTGTCCCTAACCCTACCCTTAAACTCACCCACACCACCACACCTGTCCCTAACCCTACCCTTAAACTCACCCACACCACCACACCTGTCCCTAACCCTACCCTTAAACTCACCCACACCACCACACCTGTCCCTAACCCTACCCTTAAACTCACCCACACCACCACACCTGTCCCTAACTCTACCCTTAAACTTACCCACACCACCATACCTGTCCCTAACCCTACCCTTAGACTCACCCACACCACCACACCTGTCCCTAACCCTACCCTTAAACTCACCCACACCACCACACCTGTCCCTAACCCTACCCTTAAACTCACCCACACCACCACACCTGTCCCTAACCCTACCCTTAAACTCACCCACACCACCACACCTGTCCCTAACTCTACCCGTATCCCACCTCAATATCAGAAAAGGTGTTTTGCAATACAATTTGAACACAGTAAGTACATTGTACTTATTTTTTGAAGTAAGTACATAGTAGTTAAGGCCACCTAGTATAAAGTGGGGCTGAGCATTGCTATTTTGAAGCAACTGAAAACGACTGCACCATTGACCAACTGAAACCTGGTCTAAAGTCAATAGTGCAGTATTTTTTGTGTTATTTAAAGGGCGCGTTAGTAATATGTGGTAGGTGCAAAACACGTGCAGCAGCACACAAACATTTTTAAATATGAAAAGGATTAAAATGTAAAAGATTATTATTGTCTACATAAATATAAAATAGCCTACATGGCGAGCAGATCCGTTTCCTCGCTAGAGAAGCGTTCAGTTTTTCTGCTTGCACATTCCACCATGTTAATAGCGAATCCGCCATTGGTGCGAGCACAACTGGCTTTTAAAGGGAATGGGAGATGAGACTCTGATTGGTTTATTGCACGTTACGCCCAAAACACACCTATGACTCATTAAGAGACGAGGCACAACCCTTTTAGATCATGCGATGGGCACGCAGACGTTTTTTTTCCCATCATCAAACTAGCAAAAGTGGATTCGGACACGCCCTAAGTGCACCTGCACCATGTGTGCTTTAGACCATGCGCTCAGATCGTTAAAATAGGGCCCATAGTCTCAGCCTCAGACATCACGCCCATGGAACGTTGGTTGAATGTCTGATGCACACAAAATTGGAAACACTTCAGTAGTTTCAGAGTTGTCATCTGATTGGATTTCCAGGAGATGTGTGTGTCGCGTTCTTTAACAGTCCGCCTGGAAACAACGATGATGTGAAGCCAAACCCCCTCATGGAAAAAGAACTTGTGTTTACAACTTTAACAATGAACGCTTATCCGGATCAACTAAACGCTGGATTTTCAAAAGTATGTGATGTTAAGTTCACGGCATAGGCCCTTGAAAATACGTCTAAGAGTTTTACACACTGGTCTGTTATTGTAGGGACATCGATGTTACATTTTCACGCCCCTAAACATGACGTGGAAAAACCAGTGAAAGCTGCAATGGAGTCCAGATTTTCTGAAGGTCTGGCTACGGGAGACTAGAGCAATCACAACTTAGATTTTCTGTAAAGTCGGCATGAAACAGAAGTTGCGATGGTCTTTTCTTCCCTTTTTTTTCTCCTTGGGTTGTATGAAGTTTACCGATGCTAACTAAATTAGACAGATCTGAATGCCAGGCAGTTATGGAGGATATTTACCCTGAAGGTTATTGTATTTGATTATGGCTGTATTGATTTAATTTATGTTTATTTTGATATATTACAGCAAGGAGCAGGATAAGAGTGAAGCATCCACCTCTAGTCAAGAGGTTTCTCTCAATCACGGAGTCAGAACAGATCCTAGACTATGGATCTCGACTTCTGAGGCGGCGGAAAACAGTTGGTCATCTCCTGAAACGCCAACTTTGGCTGAACCCCAAAATGCACCACCTGCCCCGTATGTTAAGAATGAAGCCATACCCATTACAACACCACCTGGCCCACCTGAGTCCAGCCTGTTACCTGCACTTAATGGGGAACAAGACAGGAATATAAAGAAGGAAGACAGCCCTCTTGTGATTGAAAACAGGGTGCCCGAAGGGAACGGCCCACTGGACAAACTCAAGTGGGAGGTGCTGGTTCAGGAAGTGGTCTCAGCTGACCAATCATTAGCTCGCACTCTTTACCCTATAGCCAATAGAAAGACAGCACTCATGCTGATGGAGCAGCTGTTATCTGAAGATAATATTCTAATGGAGGAACACTACAAGAAAAAACAGGAGCAGAAGGTCAATAACCCAGAAACACACAGGTGACTACTGCACATACACATCGCATAAAGGTGTTCATAATGTAGATTATATATTTTCATAAATAATTGTAGCCAAAGTTAAAATGCATTACAATGTTTGCAGATTGCTTGATGCACTTGAAATTGGTTTGTTTGTCATGTGTTTTAAATAATGCATTATACTTTCTAAACTAAAGGATAGATAAGGATTATAATGGTTACAATTATTAATGCGATCATACACCCATCAGGCTTAACATTATGACAGGTGAAGTGAATAACACTTATCTCTTCATCTCCTGTTAGTGGGTGGGATATATTAGGCAGCAAGTGAACATTTTGTC
>CM042255.1:1830824-1913324 GCA_023566225.1 Romanogobio albipinnatus
TTTGCACACAATTTATAAATCGAGGAAACTAAATAGTAAATCGTGTGGACGATTTAGCAAATCGAGGAAACTAAATAGTAAATCATGCGCACAATTTATAAATCGAGAGAACTAAATAGTAAATCGTGTGGACGATTTAGCAAATCGAGGAAACTAAATAGTAAATCATGCGCACAATTTATAAATCGAAGGAAACTAAATAGTAAATCATGCGCACAATTTATAAATCGAAGGAAACTAAATAGTAAATCATGCGCACAATTTCTAAATCGAAGGAAACTAAATAGTAAATCATGTGCACAATTTATAAATCGAGTGAACTAAATAGTACATTTTGCACACAATTTATAAATCGAGGAAACTAAATAGTAAATCGTGCGCACAATTTATAAATCGAGGGAACAAATTAGTAAATCATGTGGACGATTTAGCAAATCGAGGAAACTAAATAGTAAATCATGCGCACAATTTATAAATCGAGAGAACTAAATAGTACATTTTGCACACAATTTATAAATCGAGGAAACTAAATAGTAAATCGTGTGGACGATTTAGCAAATCGAGGAAACTAAATAGTAAATCATGCGCACAATTTATAAATCGAGAGAACTAAATAGTACATTTTGCACACAATTTATAAATCGAGGAAACTAAATAGTAAATCATGCGCACAATTTATAAATCGAAGGAAACTAAATAGTAAATCATGCGCACAATTTATAAATCGAAGGAAACTAAATAGTAAATCATGCGCACAATTTATAAATCGAAGGAAACTAAATAGTAAATCATGTGCACAATTTATAAATCGAGTGAACTAAATAGTACATTTTGCACACAATTTATAAATCGAGGAAACTAAATAGTAAATCGTGCGCACAATTTATAAATCGAGGGAACAAATTAGTAAATCATGTGGACGATTTAGCAAATCGAGGAAACTAAATAGTAAATCATGCGCACAATTTATAAATCGAGAGAACTAAATAGTACATTTTGCACACAATTTATAAATCGAGGAAACTAAATAGTAAATCGTGTGGACGATTTAGCAAATCGAGGGAACAGTTACAAAAGAAAGTTACAAAAAATGCGCTGCACACCGCCACGCGAAATGGGGTCTTGCGCTCTCAACGTGCACTACCGCCCACTCTGCGAACGCGCCAAGTATAAACAAGGCTTTAGAAGCAGGAAAAATGGGTACGCGTAAGGATTTGAGCGAGTTTGACAAGGGCAAGATTGTGACGGCTAGACGACTGGGTCAGAGCATCTCCAGAACTGCAGCTCTTGTTGGGTGTTCCCGGTCTGCAGTGGTCAGTCTCTATTAGGGATGGCGAAAACTAAACATTTTCTTGACCGACCACCGAGCCTCATTGGCCGGTTGAAACCGGTTAACCGATTAGTTAAAAAAATATGCTGCGCTATTTGAAATAACAGCCGCAACTCGCGAGCCGCGCCTGCAATTTCGCAACTCTGTCGCATCTCTCTGCCGCTCTGCCTCCCGCTCTCACACACACACACACACACGCACGCACACACACACACACACACTCACGCACGCACACACACACACACACACTGTCCAGGCGCCGCCGCCTGCCTTCCACTCACGTCAATTTTTTAAAATCCCCTACAGCGCGAAACATGAGTCCCGCAAACGCGGCGCTGAGGAGCTTGTTTGTAATCGGAGGACAAATGGCTCCTTAGTTTCGAAATGGTTTGGGCACAAGGTGATCGCGTTGAAAATAAAGGCTATTGTCTAGCGTTAGAAGCTCATTTGAAACATTGCCGCGACTCATTTAAGATAATGACAGCTCCGAAGAGACGCCGCTTTAGTTCGAGGTAGTGCTAACAATAATAAAGAAAGATGATGATCAACACCTTATGTGTTACCACTGAAATGTAGATGTAATATATTTAGATGATGTGCTACTACTGTATTTAAGCACTGTATCACACAAGTTGCAACTTACATCTGTGTCGTTCTTTTTGGTGAAATGGTCCCACACACTACTTTTCTTTGCACGCTTCATACTGCCGTCTAACCTCGAGTGTTTTATTTAGCCTGTTTACTTTTTGCAAACCCAAACGCTGTGACTTTGCGCCAAATGTTTTTATTGGTTTATTAAGTACAAACAGGCGAGTTATGATACATTGAGTGTGAGGGATTTGTTCACTTCACACAAAAAGATTTTGGAATGAGATGGCTAACTGTAGTAGCGTTTAGTCCACTGTCTATAATAGCCTAATTTAGAGATCATGATCATTTATGACCAAAGACAATGAACACTCCTTTTTTTTAAACGACCAATTAGCATGCTCGAATAGCACCCCAATTTTTTTGTGTGTTTACATACCTAATGCTAGAAAAGTCTCCAAGTTTCATATCGTTCTGATGAAGCTGTGATTTTTAACATTTCAAAACAGAACAGAATTTTCCGGTCAGAAATGACCGAAGAGCACCAGAGGGTTAAATCATATAAGATTTATGGACAAAAAAGCAAGAAGTGCAATCTTCATGTCCCGGGTCATTTTGACCCGCAAAGATGTTTCGTTACTCTAAAATGGGCCGAGTATAAAAGTGAAGTATTACTTTGATGTGTAGCTCATCCCTCGTCTGAACATGAGTTGTGGAAGAACGGTGTTGCTGCTTTCTACGATTTTCGCCTAGAGGACGGGACTAAAGTTCTCTCCAGAAATATCCTGAGACTAATGACAAATGAGCAGACGCATTCATAAAATAATTCTGACCTTCCTCAATCCACAGCAATCGCTGGACAGCCGCTACAGTCTCCTGTGCAAGCAGAGGGAGGACGCCAAAGACTTAAAGGACAACCTGGACCGCCGGGAGCGCCTGGTCTCCACCTTCCTGTCCAAGCAGCTGACGGACACACAGCTGCAGGAGTACCGGCGCTTCATCCAGACCAACGCCTCCTTACTCATCCGCCAGAAAGACCTGGATGAGAAACAGCGTTTAGGCGAGGAACAGCTCGAGGCCTTACTCAGCACTATACCTCCATGAAACAATCCCTACTCAGTGTTTCACTGAGGCCGGCGTATTTTGAGACCCTATATGTGCACTCTGTAGTTCCTCTGCAGATCGTGTCGAGTTGAAACCCCGGAAAGCTTTATTTAAGAGCCCAGGGATGGTTTATCAGAAATGTGCCCTCTCAGGCACGCATGACGACCAAAAAAAGGAAGAAAGAAGCACTTTTGAACATGTGTATTCATAATTGATTTCAGGGCCTCGTTATTGCGTTGATGCTGTAACATAGTGGCCCTTTTCATTCATTCCTGTTTGTCCTGTAATTTCACTGGCACTATCATGTTGAATGTGTTTAACGCTCGAGTGTTTTAAGATGCGTTTGAAATGGTTGAAGTGTGTATTATTTAACGGCATGTGTAGTGAGAGCTCGATTCAGCAGCAAACGTCATCATACAGTTACATTTATGCATTAGACAGACGCTTTAATCCAAAGTGACTTGATCCCATGATCTTGGTATTGTGCTGTTTGAGCTTCAGACTGAGTTACTGAAACAAACCCTGCTAAAATCACTGAAATCGAGAAGCTTATTGCTTTTGTAAACCAGCAAAATAGAACCAATAGTTACATTTATTATTAATAATAATTGGAACTAGATTTGCATTGCCTGATGGAACTGTACAAATCAGTATGTAAAATAGTCTTAACATTTATTTTTAAAACTTTACAAAAGCTGGAAATGATCTACAGAACAAACTTTTCCTGATGTCTTAATAAACATTCAACTGTTAAAAGAGTGTTTGATTAAAGTTATCTAACATTCTCAAAACGTTAGCACAAAAATTCCTTGAGGGAACATTCATTGCTCAGTCCTTCCAGAAAAATGTGGCTTTTTTTTGTGATTGTTGCGGGCAAAAATCCTTGATTATGCGGCATGTTTTCTTAAAAAATGCGATGAAAAATGCGGGATATTTATGCAATTTTATGCGATGAAATTGCGGGAACTTGCAAAAACTGCGGTTTGATGAGAAAGAGAAAAAAAGCACTACATCACAGAAAGTGCTGGGAATATTTAAGTTCTCATCTTGTTTTATTGAAGACCTTAATAAACACACGGCTCAAATTTACAAAACATTGAGTCAAACAAGTTCTGTAGCTTTACAAAAGGAATATGCTACAACTTCTGAAAAATGAATAAATAACTTCCTGTTTTACAGAGGTAGCTTTACAAAACAGACATTTGAGTGCTTCCAATGCACAAAGTGCAATCTCTTAAAGGGTTAGTTCACCCAAAATTGAAATTCTGTCATTAATGACGTCCCCTCATGTCGTTGGACACCCGTCAGACCTCCGTTCGTCTCTGAATAACGACTTATATAGTGATGACCGATTTCAAAACACAGCATCATGATGCTATGAATCAGCGAGTCGATTCATGATTCGGATCGCGAGTCAAACTGCTGAAATACGTGCTTTGGCGATCCAAACCGCTGAATCGACTCATTGATTCATAACGCTTCAAACCGCTGAATCGACTCACTGATTCATAATGCTTCAAACCGCTGAATCGACTCACTGATTCATAACGCTTCAAACCGCTGAATCGACTCACTGATTCATAACGCTTCAAACCGCTGAATCGACTCACTGATTCATAACACTTCAAACCGCTGAATCGACTCACTGATTCATAACGCTCCGAACCGCTGAATCGACTCACTGATTCATAACGCTTCAAACCGCTGAATCAACTCACTGATTCATAACGCTTCAAACCACTGAATCGACTCACTGATTCATAACACTTCAAACCGCTGAATCGACTCACTGATTCATAACGCTTCAAACCGCTGAATCGACTCACTGATTCATAACGCTTCAAACCGCTGAATCGACTCACTGATTCATAACGCTTCAAAGCTTCATGATGCTGTGTTTTGAAATCGGTCAACACACCGGGAAACTGCTTTGCCCGTCTTTTGCTGTTATTTTTGTTGGCCAATGGGAGTTTGCGCTTCATCATGGTTTCACTGATATCTATGGTTTCTCCGCGGGGTTTGCAGCTTTTCGATGACGTTCGCGTCGGGTAATTACGTCACTTCAAAACGTTCCCATGACAACAGGGGGAAATGGCGGCTCTTGTGTGAAGTAAACAAACATTTTTCAACTTTCTGCGAATATATATGACTTTTTTTGCAACGAAAATGCGGGGATTATGAAATCATGCTAGCCCCGCATATTTTGCACGCAGAAATAGGCAATTTATGCGGCGAAAGTGCGGCGTATTTGAAAAAAGGCGGCCCCCGCATAAATATGCGGACTTTGGCTGATTATGCGTTAAATCACGCGATCGCATAATCATGTTTTTCTGGAGGGACTGAATAGTAACTTTCCCATAACCGCGAGAATGTTTTTATACGTTAAAGGTGCCGTATGTAAAAACAAAATTTGAAAAATACCATAATATGTAAGAAGATATTTAGGAAACATTCTAAGTTCACAAACTTGAAATGTGCGATCTTTGTCGGAATGTCTTTTTTGTTCTGAGACTCCGCCCACTGCCAATTTACCCAATAGTATTTCAACACCCCCAGGTGCCAGTTGGCGGGAAACACTGCAGCCATAGAAGCCAGTGAGCGAACTGAGTCAGAGATCGCAGGTTCTACCCGACCTAAAAATCCTAATCCATCTAAAAAGCGTTATAACCAGAGGAATATTAAAACTTACAATCGAGTGGTGTTGGTTTGACGTCACTTTTGTAGGCCAACCGGCTGTTAACATCGCACTGGTTCCCTCGAGAACAACCCAACAGGATTTATTATCGGGGAAAAAACAAGCTCTGTGTTCAACAAAAGTTTATCTGTGTTCACACTGAACGCGAATTGAGTGTCAAATTCGCTTCTATCACGTCTAGTTGGACGCTTGAGCATTTTGAGTCCACTCGTACAAAGCGAATTGGACGCTCGTATAAAGCGATATAATGACTGCTCACTGCCAATATCAGTCGTTCCTCCATGTTGAATGAGTGACTCCGGCGGGCCTGCCCCCGTTTATCACGTGACAGCAGCAAGCAGGCTCCTGATTGGTTCACACGGTGCGAACAGACAGCAAAGTTCAGATTTTTCAACTCGGGTGTCAGACGCGAATTCGCTTCAAATCACTCGCGCAAATCACTCAGTTTGCCTCTTTCACACAAACTGGACACGCGAACGAGGCGAAATCGTGTCCATCGCGCCGCAGGACCTCCAGACGCGCGTCAACGCGTCTTTACATTGACTTAACATGGAAATCACTCGCTCCAGACGCTCTATTCGCATTCAGTGTGAACACAGCATTACACATTTTGTCGATCCAGATCACAGATGAACACAACTTGTATGAATTTTGAAGCGTAAATGCAGTCGCCAGAAGTAAAAAGCTGAAGGTAAGCTATAAATGAACTACACCACTGTCACCATCACTGAGCTTCCCACTACTCTTTCAGTTTTTATCTCAAAACATGTTTCCAGAACGTTTGAGTTGGACTAGTTTATAAGAGCACAATGAGGTTGTGAAAGCGACTGAGCTTACCTGTGCGGCGTGATTCGATTAATCTCCTCGACTGGCTCTGTAGTTTAGCCACTTGTTAGCAACCGCCTTTTTCAAAACATGCAACAGCTTCAAAAAATGATGAGTGGGGTAATACTCATGGGCGTCGGAAGCAAAAAAAATGTGGGTGGGTCCTCATAAAGTACAAATATACTGTTTTGCTTGCTAAATGTATGGTTTGGAAAGACAAAATGACGGAAATCGCCATGTAATTGAGAGTGGCAGTAGTGTAGGGGTAGATGCACGGCATCTAGTTTTGACACAAATCGACCCGCGGTTCGAGTCCGCCTTTCGCCGAACTCAATCTTCTCCCTTCTCCCATCACATATCAGATCGGAAAGGCATTTATTTTCAATAAAAATGAAGAAAATATTAGAAAAGTGGAAATAAAGCGTCTAACGTGTTTAATAATAAGTGTTTATCGATTAGGGGTGGGTAAACAGACATGTGCTGAATGTTAGAGACGATAAAAGTGAGTGGGTCCAATATCATTGATCGTAAAAAGTGGGTGGGTCTTGTCCCACACACATACAATGGTTCCGACGCCCATGGTAATACTGATGTATTTTATGTCGTAGAATAAAACATGAAAGTGTCCTGTGTTCACCACAGACCTTATTTCAGCCGCTAAACCAAAACCCCATTCAAAAAACACATTGACTTCGGGACGAGGGAACCGGAAGTGCTAAAATGCTCGCTTCCATGTTTTGGCCTACAAAGTGATGTCATACCTCCGCAAATCCATAAATCTCGTCGCATTGTTTTGAAACAATCTGCATTGTAAAAAGCACTAGATAAATAACGTTGACTTGACATTGTTAAAGTCGGCATGAAACAGCAATTGCTCTTTTTTACGCCTATTGTGATATACATGGGCGTCGGAACCATTGTATGTGTGTGGGACAAGACCCACCCACTTTTTACGATCAATGATATTGGACCCACTCACTTTTATCATCTCTAACATTCAGCACATGTCTGTTTACCTACCCCTAATCGATAAACACTTATTATTAAACACGTTAGACGCTTTATTTCCACTTTTCTAATATTTTCGTCATTTTTATTGAAAAATCTTTCCGATCTGATATGTGATGGGGAAAGGGAGAAGATTGAGCTCGGCGAAAGGCGGATTCGAACCGCGGGGCGATTTGTGTCAAAACTAGACACCGTGCATCTTACCCCTACACTACTGCCGTTCTCAATGATATGGCAATTTTCGTGATTTTGTCTTTCCGAACTATACGTTTAGCAAGTAAAGCGGTATATTTGTACTTAATGTAAATGGCATCTACTCCAGTAAAAAATTTCTTAGGACCCACCCACATTTTTTTTGCTTCCGACACCCATGGTGATATATCTCCAAGTGAAATGGCTTCTGAAATTAGACAAAATGTGGTTTCGTCCTTAGGGAATTGATTGGATCGTTGGAATTTGGGCTAACAAAATGGAGGAGACAGACCGCGATAGCCGCGCGAGCGTCGTGTCTGAGGAGAAAGAGCGGGAGAATCAACTCTCCAATATTTTGAATTTCAACCGCTAGCTGTCAATGCTACATACAGCACCTTTAATGTGAACATTAGCACACACTCTAATCTGTGGATCATGAAACTGATTCAGATCCGCTGCTTTGTTCAATGTTACTCGCAAAACCCCAACTGATCAGTGTATTTATTTCCTTCTTCGACTGTTTGAGGACCTGTGGGAACATTCATTAACGTACTTCTGTCCATTAGCTGACGCGTTCACATCGCAAATGCGCGTCAGTGTGTGTGTTGTGCACTTTACAGTCATTCCGTGCTTTAAACGGCAAGTTGTCAAGGAAGTTGGACTCGCAGAAATGCTTTTCTCCATCTCTTCATTCGCTGTTCTTGAGGAATACATGAGCATTTGGCGTTTGTTTTGGCCTGGGGTGATCCTTCTGTCAAGAGTTCGTGTTTATATGGTCACGTGAAGGCAATAGATGTCCATTGAGACAACACGGACGCATTCTAGCCCATCAGAAACTATCCTGTCAGGCATTATCCATGCCATCTGGAATCATAATGGATGTGGGGTTTGAAATGGTGGAGCGCTTGTCTGCTGTCAGTGTGCTGTGATGCTACTTCAACAGTTTTGCTGCCATCTTGTGGTTTTGATATGTAGGATGCATGAGTTATTTTTGGTTTAATGTGAATAAAGTGTGTAAATGACACTTTCCCACTGTGCATCTCAAGTGTTTGCTTCATTACAACTTGTCATATTCGTGTTAAAGCACAATTATCTGTAAGAATGCTTTGAATCCCATACGGTAAACAAATATATTTACTTATATTTTAAAAATATATTTTTGCACATATATTTTTTGAAATATATTTACATAAATATATTTTCTACCAATATATTTTTTGCCCATTTTTAAAATATATTTTCAAAATATACATATATTTTTCAAAAGCATTTAAAAATATGTTTTGCCCTCCATATATTTCAATCCAAGAAAATACATTCACATGTCACATTTAAAGAGAAACTTTATTTGTCTGCTACACATGAACATTTGAATACAAATTTCCAAGAAACATAATTTACAATGTTCAAAAAAATTACAATAATACAGTATATTCAATAGATTTAATTCTTCTGACTGCATAGTGATCAATCTGTATTTTGGGAAAATCATATGTGGACAAAAGTGGAAAACACAGATAATTCATGTGTTTTTTCCTGTAAGGGTTTAAAATACTTCTAACACATTTTAAACGATGGATACAAAATCTAGATTAGGTTTTGATCGCTAATATGCGCTGTTCCATCCACATGTGTAGGCGATTGAAAATGTATTTTCTTGCCGCTGAATTACATTTTGAATATATTTAATCAAACTTCGAATATAATGCACTGTTTAAAACATACATTTACCATATATTTAAAATATATTTTGGCCAGAATTTATTTTTTATTTTTTTCCTTATGGGAAATAACATTGATTGTGAAAAGTGCTCTATCATGAATAAAAATAACGTGATTTTGTTTATGTTCAGCCTAATGGGTGAATCACTGTTTTCATGTAACGTGATCATGTAAATAATGTCAAAAGTTTACTTCACTGTATTACAATGAAATCCTGATCTAATCATGACAAACTATATAACATATAGGAAGAGTATTAGATTCATTTATGAGTGCACCTCAAAAAATGGACATCATAGCTGGAGTTCTGACCGTTGCACACACTTTTAATCGCTGAAACGTTGGTTTTCGTGCTGAAGGTTCATAATAAAACACATTCTAGTATTTGGCCATACAAATTTATAAAATAATATCCTTGTAAAAAAATATAAATAAGGAATAATTGACGACACACCTTATTTATATATCATATTTTAGTAATTATCATAAATTTGGTATCATTCGAAAGCGTACGAACTCAAATTTCGTCCCTTTTATAATTGAACGTTGTGTTACCATTGGGCGTCGTCATGTTTCATCATTTATAATCTTGACAAAACACATATCAGCGGAAAGGTCTGAGTCTCATAGTTCCCTATTTTGTGATAGAAGTTATATTTGGACGGAAATGTATTAATTTGACAGCAAAAATTCAATGAAATGTGCGTCAGCCGGTGGTTATTTCTGGTATTGCACCTAAACAAAATCTCATGGGAACTTTAATTTATTTGTGATATCAACTTCAAATTTGGAACACAACTTGGTTAGACGTATGACTTTGATTGTATAGTGATTGTAGAGTAAAACTATTTTGTAAAATATATATTTGATACAAAATAGAAAATGTACAGTACGTTTGATTTACGGTCATTTTAAACTTCCATAAGTTTTTCATACGTTCACTTTTTGAAGCTCTTTCACTTCTGCAGTAATCCGGGTCCAAAGCATTCTTGAATTACAACCCTTTAGGTTTGGATAGTGCATTTTCATCATTCTCAAAAAGGAGGGTGAGAGTTCAATTTAACTGGGGGTTAATATGATGGTTAAAGGATCCATAACACACAGTTTCTGCCAGTCTCATGTCAGTCTTGAGTGTCTGTAGAGTAGTATTTGCAAACTTTATATGTCCAAAGAGTCTTTAGTTTGATCATATGTATAAAAGTACAGATTCTTTCAGAAAACAGCCGAGTCCGTGGAGGCGTGCAGGGGGCAGAGCTAAAGAGTCACGAGCACACACACACACACACACACACACACACACACACACCCTGGATAACTCTCGATTCTCTATACGTTGGTGTTGTTCACATTATATGCACTTGCGCTCCGATTGCCAACCAAACACACACATTTGATCAGTTTCACTCACGCCTGCGGTTTCCACTCATGACCGGGAACAAACACACACACTTGCACAACTCCGGGAACACACACTGCATCCACTGTTCCCTTAACGCTGGGTTATTTGTGAAGCTGAACAAGGCGATCCCTATAAATTAATATTGCATCCTTCATATCCCCCAAGAGTCTTTAGTTTATCATATTTTTAAAAGACAGATACACTGTACCGATTCTTTCTGAAAACAGCCGAGTCCGTGGAGGCATGCAGTGGGCGGAGCTAAAGAGACACACACACACACACACACACACACACACACACACACCCTGGATAACTCTCGATTCTCTATACGTTGGTGTTGTTCACATTATATGCACTTGCGCTCCGATGCCAACCAAACACACACTTTTGATCAGTTTCACTCACGCCTGCGGTTTCCACTCATGACCGGGAACAAACACACACACTTGCACAACTCCGGGAACACACACTGCATCCACTGTTCCCTTAACGCTGGGTTATTTGTGGAGCTGAACAAGGCGATCTTTCCCTCACACACACACACACACACACACACACTTCTTTAGTGAAATTGTTGATCTAAAAACACAGCGCCAGCGCCGCCGACGGCTCCGGTAACCTGAATGAAGCTGTGTGTGTGTGTGTGTGTGTGTGTGTGCTCATCCGGGAGAAGTGCCCATATAAGGAATTCCGCCCTTTATGACGTCATACAGGGCCATACTAAAAAAAAACTTTCAGAAAGGAGTGCATTTGGCACAGAAATCCTCCATCAAACTCATTTTTTGAAACTTTGTCCATGTTTGTCATGAGAATCCACTCTTTAACAGAGTCAATAAGAAAGCATGAGATAGCATTAGACCCGCCCCAATCCCCCCCCCCCCCCAACTCAAACACGTCACTCTTGTATTTTCTAGTGAACAGTGCGTACTATTAAAGACATTAGAGTGAAGGCCTGTCACGCATGCCGAATCATGCACACGCGTGTCCTACGGCATCTCTAATGAACTCAGACAGAGGAACACGTGCTCCGTCTCAAGGGCAGAGGGTGGAGTTTAATACAGCCGCTGCATCATGGGAACATCAGCTGTAAGCAACACCCCTCAGTTGTGATCTTGTCAGCCCATGAGGGCCTGCGTCAGCACTGATCTGAGGTCAGCAGTAAAGAGACCTGAGGCACTGTGATGTCATCTGAAACAACATCACAGCAAAACTGAGGGAAGGTTTATTAGCATTTCTGAAGAAGAAAATGCATTTATGGTACGATAAGATATAAAGCTCACAAAATGGATGACTAGCATGTTGATCAGCATTAAACATGACTTGAATGTGTTCAGATACTCGTGTTTAACAACAAATATTCTCACAAATGTTTCACAACAACCGCCAGAAAAGAACAATTAGAGCGATTTGATTTTTTCTACAGTTATAACTATGCATGATTACATGCAACTAACCCTAAACCAAACCCTATAGTAAGTCCATATACACTTAATATTACTCAGTGCTATTATAGTGTATAAGTGTATAATTGCAGTGTAAGACACCTTCAAATATAGGGTTACACTTTATTTTAAGGTGTCATCGTTACAGTAAGTATATATTTAAGCACTGAGTAATAATTATTAACTACATGTACTTACTATAGTGTTTGGTGTAGGGTTAGTTGCATGTAATGCATCATTCATAGTTATTACTATGGTAAGAACATGTAACGTGTAATAAGGACAGTAAAATAAAGTGTTCGCAAAGACAGTGTACCCCTAGTGTTTTAAGGTGTCTGTGTTTATACATTTAAGTACTGAGTAATATTAAGTAACTACTATAGGGTTAGGATGAGGGTTAGGTCTGGTTTAGGGTTGGATATTATGTAATTATGCATAATCTTTTATAGTTATTATTACTACACTAAAAGTGGTTCCCCTATGATTACGAGCCAAAGAACCACTTTTAGTGCTATATAGCACCAAATCTTGGCACTTAAATGGTTCTTCAGCGGTTTTTCACTGGTTCTTTAAATGACTTTTGGTGCTATATAGCACCGCACCGCTACCATATACAGAACCTGTTAAGATATGGTGCTATATAGCTCCAAAAGTGGTTCCCCTATGATTACAAGCCAATAACCACTTTTAGTGCTATATAGCACCAAATCTTGGTACTTCAGTGGTTCTTCAGCATTTTTTCACTGGTTCTTTAAATGACTTTTGGTGCTATATAGCACCGCACCGCTACCATATACAGAACCTGTTAAGATATGGTGCTATATATCACTTAAAGTGGTTCCCCTATGATTACGAGCCAATAACCACTTTTAGTGCTATATAGCACCATTTTTAGAGTGTATGGTAAGTACATGTAACATATGTTATAAGGACACTGTAAAATAAAGTGTAACTCATATGTATATCACACGTAATCACAATTGAAATCTATTACATTAGACTATAATAGAATACATATTCAAAAGAAGTGTCTTCTGCGCACCATTTATTTGATCACAAATACAGTAAAAACTGTGATATCGTGAAATATTACCACTCAAATTTGAACATATTTTAAAATATAATTTTCAGCACGGTAACGCCAGTCTTCAGTGTCACATGATCTGTCAGAAATCATTCAGATATGAGGATTTGATATGAGGATTTCAATGTTGAAAACAGCTCAGATTCAGTTTTTCAGGATTCTCTGATGAGTCTTTTGTAACATTATAAACATCAGGGCCGTGCACAGGGGGGTGTCCCGGTGAATAGAGCCACTGCCCCTCTGCCCTCATCAGCTGAAGTGCCCCTCTCGCAGTCTATGGTTGCTACCCATCCCCGCTAAAAGTGTTCTGTTTTGGCAGTCGTGGCCTAATGGTTAGAGAGTCGGACTTGTAACCGGTTGCGGGTTCGGGTCTCAGGTCCGGCAGGAATTGTCGGTGGGGGGAGTGAATAACCAGCGCTCTCCTCCACCCTTAATACCACGACTGAGGTGAGACCCTTGAGCAAGGCACCGAACCCCCAACTGCTCCCCGGGCGCCGCAGCAATATGGCTGCCCACTGCTCCGTGTGTGTGTTCACGGTGTGTGTTCACTACTGTGTGTGTGTGCACTTGGATGGGTCAAATGCAGAGCACAAATTCCAAGTATGGGTCACCATACTTGGCCACACGTCCGTCACTTTTCCCTCCGCTAAAGATCCACCGATTCCGCAAATCCGCTCCCGTGTTTTCCCACTCGCTTTTTGTATTTCTGGCGGTATTATTTTGCTTCTGATCTTCTAATAGTGCTAACAACTTGTACAAAATACACGTTCTTGGAAGAGAATTATAATTCTTGTCTAACCAAATCCGATCTGATTTAATATAAATAACATCAACTTTGCTGTTGATGGCACACTTTGTAGAATATATATAGGCCTAATTTCATATAATAATAACCCATAATGTATAAATTACTTTTGATATTATTCTTATTACTATTTATATATCTTTTAGTGTCATTAATGTAAAATACTAAAAATATTCTACTTACATTTTTATTTTGACAATTAAGTACAATAATTGAATAACTGATAACAGAAAAATCTGAATCCCATAATCATCTGAAAGGTAAATTTTTTATGACTTATGTATAAGCATATCAATATTTACTTAATTGTCCATATTTTAATTGAAGATATGTCATAATAAAAAATAAAAAAATAGATTTTGTCATAATTCACTCAATTAACCTATAGGTTTTAATGAAAGTGAAGATGCCTGAAATGTACATCTAATTCATGAAAATATTAAATAATAGCCCCGTTAGTTATAATAAGTATTTCATTTAAAAACAATTGGGGCTTTCTGTGCCAAATATGGCTGGGTCATCTTACCCCAAAAATCTTTTTACTTCAAAATAAAAGCTATAAGATTTACTCCACAAAGCCGAAAACATTGTGTCCACAAATCCCACATTAACAAATAGACACAAAAACTTTGATAATACAATGTCATATATCTCTATTTTCGATAGACACATAATTAATAAATAAATAAAAATAATTAGATCAAAACTGATCTAGTTTTGATCTAATCTTTTGACTGACTAGTAAGAGTAAGATGGATAATTTGTATGGACAAGCACCCAGTCCTTGCCCCCAATGCCACCTCACCCCAGTGTCTGTGCACGGCCCTGATAAACATCACTTTTGATCAATGTAATGAATAAAACATATTTTTTTAAATGGTAGTGTGTGCCATCAATCATTCGTCTGCTCAATTATGGGAAGATGTTTGACTTGACTCTCTGTTTATGCGACGCCGCCTCCTCCCTCTCAGCCCTGTCGTCTTCAGCCACGGACATGAACTGGATCCTCGGCTTGTGCTTCTTCTTGATCCCCACCGGATGAGGAGGAAAGAGCCGGTTTTTCACGTGTTTATGGGGGTCACACTCCTCCATGACCTGATGCATCTCCGGCTGGACGGCTTTGGGCTCTCCGAGGAGCTCCCTCAGCTCTCCCGAAACCTCTTTGCGCAGATAGTGGTAGGGTTTCTTACCACAGTTGTCTCTAATATTCCCATTGGCGGCATATTTGCGCACTAGAAGGTCAATCAGAGAGGTGTGGTTGTGGATGGAGGCGATGTGTAAGGCGGTGTAGCCTCCGTTGGACTTGGCGTCGATGTCCACCCCGTGCCCACCTTTCCTGGACACCTCAATAATCCGACTGACCATGTCAGTGTTCCCGCACTTGGCGGCCCAGTGGAGGGCCGTGAACCCTGACGGGACGTCTTTCTTCTCTGCGAGCTGAGCGTCCTTCAGCAGGAGGCCGTACACTTGAGTCCACTGTCCGGATGCGGACTTCACCAGCAACTCGTGCTCCGCAGGGTCCAGCGGGATGTACTTCGACTCATCCGGCTGTTTGGGGGTCTTGAAGTGTCTCCGAAGCTGCGGGGAGACGTTCACGCCATCTGTGGACGTTCTCCTCCATTGACGCTTGCACTCAGAGTCATCCGTTTCCAATGGCGTCTTGTGGCACTGAGTGACGTCTACTTGGGGCATTCGTAGAGGAAGAGCGCATGGTTTGTTTGTCTTGGACGCTCCATGTTTGTCATCAGCCTTCAGCGGTACAGTGAAATGCAAAGCCCTAATGGGTTTAAAGTCAACGTTCTTGCATCTTTCCAAAGCAAACTCAATGGGAGAAAGCTCTGGATCCTTCGCCTCTTCCTCTGGATGTGATCCACCTTCATCTTCACAATCTTCTCGTTTTGCGTTTTCATCGTTTGCTGCTTCTAGTAGGTGGCGGTACACTTTCTTCAGGACTATGTACCTGGTGCCCTGGAACTCTTTAACGACGGCGATGTTGTTGACACACGTCTTGAAGAGCTCTCTGTTCTGCTTCTTCTCCGCCGGATCACAGCAGTTTAGTTGATCTTTAAACTTGCTGAGCAGCTCTGAGTTTTTCACCTTTCCTCTGCCTTCCAATAATGTGTTTAAAATCGCCTCTTGAGTCAGAGCCATGTCTTACTTCGTCCTAGATGTAAATAGAGACTCCTGGACTGTCGACACGCCCTTACCTGGCTTCCGGAAGGAATGTAGGAACGTCATGTAAATCAGACGTGGGTGGGGCTGTGGAAAAGTTTAACTTTTAATTAATATTATGATTTTTTTTGGTCAGGAATATGACTAGATATGTAGCGAGGTACCTTTAAATTAATACATAGTTTAAAATAAAATCATATCTGTAATTATAAGACCATAAAAAACTCTAAAAATCAACAAACTTGACCCTGTGAGTGTATTTAAGCGAACATTATGTACAATAATGTCATCGTAATAGATAATTCCGTGCTCATTTCTTAATTTAGACGTTTTATCTTGCCGTGACTTGAGAAAAGACATTCCTGAAGCCAGTGGGAGTTTCCAAGAAGAAGCCATGTTGAACTTAAGGAAATTGCGAATCCTACTACGGCAAAGGATTGTGTCATGAATATTAATTAATGCTAAACATCATTCTGATTCGTCCAGGCGCGCGGTCTAATTAATATTCAAGAGCCTTTCAGCCAATCAGCGCAGAACGTCAACATTGCGTCGTTTAATTTCATAAGCAAAACCTTCACCATAGTAACGTTCGTAAATTCTCCAGCCCAACCACAGCGTATGTGTGTGTGTGAGTGAGTGAGACGAAGGCAGCTCCCTTTCGCCTTATCCAAACACATACATTCCTCATCATGGCGGCCACGGATGTAGACATATTTTCTGTAAGTACCCTTTAAAGTCAGTTCATACTCCCGCAGAGACACTTAGATGGACATACACGGCTTGTCTGTAATGAATTAGGACTAGCACGAGCGCTACTCTCTAGCTTAGCCCAACGGACTCTACATTGAGCAGCAGTGCAATCTAACGCTGTTTATTTACTGTGTGTGTGTGTGTGTGTGTACACTACAGGTGTATTATCTGTTTTGTGTGAGCTTATTCTAGCCATATAGTGTGTTTCTGATAAACTGAGAAGGCTGTTGAACGGATTTAATGTCTTTTCCAAGTCTCGTGGATGTTGTTTGTTGTGAGTATCTCTTTATTTCCAGTGCTGATGCAGTCTATAGTACAGATGTCCTATTTCAGTAGTTTCAGAGCTTTTGAAGGCAACATGCTCCCTCATTTACCACTTGACATCTTTATACCCAAACAACACCCACAATGCTAGAGTTGGTGAAGTTTGGGGCCAACATGAGGCCCCTCAGTGTGAGATCCCAGGTAAGAGTGACAAAAAAGGGGCGGATGAGGTGATATCTGATCAACTTGACAGGGAATGACTAGTTAATTATGGGATCTTTGGAATAGGTGGTGATCGTGTGAAGGATAAGAAGTTTACAAAGACGCAAATGAAATGAAGCTGTTGGTCACTTGGATGCTCTTAAGGGGTATTTACTCTTCCTCACATGTCACAAATCTTCTGAACACAAATGAAGACCTTTTGATGAAATCTGAGAGCGTTCTGTCCCTCCGTCGACCACTACACTACTACTGTTGTGGTAAACGGAAGCTCAAGCATGTTTGCTTGACGTGTGAGAGCCAATGAGGTTCATTCTCGTGTTACGCAGCTTCAGTGAGAACCAATGAGATTAGGGATGCACGGCAACATATCGTTATCGGCCGATAAAGGATTATTTTTGATGTTATCGGTCCAATAAGAAAATTTGACCGATATATTCAAGCCGATAGATAAAGTATTATTTCCTTCAGCTGAGACAGACGCGCATGATGGGTTTGAATTGCTCTTAATATGATTGGAATCACTTCCAAAAGGAAAATACAGTTATGTGCAACATATGCAGCGCAAGTCTAATATAATCAACATAAAGTGATAATGAGAATACGTAGGGCTGGGTATCGATTCAGATGTTCCAGATCGATTCGATTTCGATTCACAAGCTCTCAAATCGATTCGATTTCGATTCTCGATTCGATTTTCTTTATTCGATTCTCGATTCAACTCAATGAATATAGATTTAATACATATCCTATATTTATAAAAAAGAACAGTGAACATAAGTTTAAAAGTGGGTAATTAATAAAAAGAAATTAAGCCACAAACCTGTATATTAAACTCTTTTATTTTTAGGTACACTTGGGTACATTAAAACAGAACCCAGCTTTAATTTTCAAATTCATACAATTATGCTAAATAAAAACAATACAATTTTGATGCAAGATGAAAAATGTATGCTGAAAAAAGTCAGAACAGTCGCATTCCTTGATCAAACAGGATCAGGTTATTTCATTTTTAAGATAAAATAATCATAAAATCTTACAAAATTAGCTGTAACATGGATGCTGCAAGCCTATGAACAATGTAGGACAGCTATTACTGGCTTATTGGTGATAGTTCACCCAAAAATAAAAAAAATATGTCATCATTTATGCATTGTATTCATCATGTATAATAACTGTTTTCTTCTGCTGAACAAAAAAATGTGTTTGTTTGCGGAAATAAATATGGGGAAAAAAATCGATTCGTGGCCTTTGAGAATCGATTTTGAATCGACCACGTTATAAAAAACGATTAATCGAAAAATCGATTTTTTTTGCCCAGCCCTAATAATACGGCTGTAAAAGTGTTGTGTCTCAGCGCGTTTGTTGAGGGAAGAGCGCCCACGGAGTTACACCTTCATGACAGGCACAGTCATGTTCGCTTGTTCATTCACAGCCTTCTGTGCCATTGTAAGTTGTAATATTATATTTATTATTATTCTGTGTATGTAATCTCATATAGGATGCGTTTGGTTGAGTTAATTAACGATGCAGTAAAGCACTTCATTGTACCGGTCTTTAGCTTCAGCGCGCATTTCAAACAGAAACGCACAGCATTAATAACTACTGGTAGCCTGGATGCCAGATGAACTTAACCCACAAAAACTTTTGCACGGGCAGTTCGGTCTGGACTTGATCCATAGAGAAGTAATTATGCCTGAACAGAAACTGTTCGGACCAATGAAATTGTCAGGGCGGGCTTTAGACGATGATGGACAGATGATGAACAGTGACGTAATCATCCACGTCATCAAAGGCGCTTGGGTTGAATTTGTTCTAATCCTAAACGGAGAACTTGTTCGTATATGCGTTCACCTTTACTATTTCTCTCAGAAATGATGATGGTGTTGGTAAGTACTCTGTGTATCCTTTAATTCTTTTTTTACAACACCGGCAAAGATCGTTTACACTCATCTTCTTCTTCTAACGTGACTTATTCCAGTGTGCACAGACAGGGTTGCCAAGTTTTTACAGCAAAACTCGCCCAATCCCGATTGCTACTCAAAACTAGCCAAAAACAAGCCCAATAGCTTTCCGGGGGGTGGGGGTTCTCCGGGAAAATTTGATTTTTTGAGGGGTAAAATATGTGTTATTTTGGCACGGCTGCCTGCTAAATTTCGCATTCCTGGGTCTGTATATCACATAATTGGGGTCGCTTCAACCCGCGGACTTGGCAACACAGTGCAGTTGAGTTCTGTTGACATTTGACAACTAACGTTATGCGTCGCTCCGTTGCTCTGATTGGTTGTAGGTCTATCCAATTGAGGTCTTTCCTGGTTCGGTTGAAACACGCCCCATAATCACAGCCCAACGGAGCAGAATCAGACTCATATTCTGACTAGAATTGAGTATGACGACGTCAGGCTAAACTACTGGGACTGTCCTATTCATAACACTGTAATGAGAATATTTTTGTTATTAAACGTTGTGAATTCTCTGGGTTTAGTTGTTGTGTTTCAGCACTGTTGTGGGAAGCGTCCACAACGCATTCTGACCAGCACAGTCAAGTTCGCTTGTGCATTTACGTCATTTTAAGTAGGGGTGCACCGATCCGATATTAGGATCGGATATCGGCCGCGATACTGACAAAATAGCTGGATCGGGGATCGGAAAAATGAGGTGTTTTTTCTTTCGTCGCAGCAGAACCGCCGTCATTCGTCAGCTTCACGTGTGTCACATGCTAGAAGCAACACGGAGCGAGCCAGAGAGTCGAGTGTGGAGGAGATATTTCACGCTTGCCACGCCCACTAGTTCATCGGCTGTTTGCAATGTCTGCAAAGTAACTTAAATGTTTCGAGGGGAGGTGGTATTACTGCAAAGCCAGGGTTTTTCCTGCATTGAACATTTTTTGACGGCCGCCAAAGCCTAATTTGATGAGTTATTGTGATTTACGAGTGATGTAGAACAGATGCTGCGCTCGTGAGTGAGTGACAGAGAGAACGATCAGAGCTCCTCCCCGCACACACTCTCTGGGTCTTCAACATAATCAGTGTGAGCTGTTAGCTCTCTCATATTTCACATATTAATCCAAATCAAAAGGTCGGAAGACCGAAACCATGTTGCACGTGACACATTCGGACAATTTTGTCCTTGAATTATCGCTGGGTGTGAATTGCGCTCAAAAAACATCGACTCTTCTCTGACCGGCTGACATAAAGCACACTTTCAATAAACGGGAGACAAATTATATTCAGTTATGAAGTGTTTTCTGTGTGTTGACATCTTTCTCGATGTTCTAACAGACGGGATTCACACACACCGCGTCTGCTAATGTCCGATTCATGACCTAATGACTCCTTTGAACCGAATCATTTTAACGACTGGTTAGAACAACTGATCTGTCCAACACTGAACTCATGAATCAGTTTATTAATCTACTCAGAGCGCATCTGAAATGAGAACACAAGTGCGCTCACACAATTTAGCAAGAGTGGGTAAGAATTATTTTTAATTATCAACAGTATTTCAGCTTATTTCTGTTGACAATGTGTAGTAAAATAAATAGGCCTAGCCTACAATCATTTAGACAGGAGTGAGGTGAAACCAGAACAAAGTTGTTATTAGCTAGCTGATCATTTTTATTAAATTGCATATGGCAGAAAATTTGGCTATTTGTTAATTTGTAATGCTACTTTTTAATATTGATATGATTATATACCAAAACAATTATCTGTAGTGTAAAAGATGTTTGGTAACTGTCAGATTACTATTGTATGTTTGACTGTTTTTTGTTTCCACTGCTACATTTTATTTATTTAAAGAAGTTTGATTAGCATATGTAAGTCATAATATTACGTTTTTGTAGTATAAACATCTGATTAATGTCATATAAGTTGCGTTTCGTTAAGTCAATAACCCGCAGTGCTTCACTGTACCGGTGATCATCTTCAGCTTCAGCTCTCAAACAGGGGAAGAGCATCACAGGAGTTATAGGCCTTCACCTATGCGTGATTGTGCAAATATAAGTTGTAAAATTATATTTATTTTGTATAAATATCTGATTGTTCTCATATATGATGCATAAATATAAGATTAATAAATCCTGTTGAAGTATTGTTCATTCATTGTTGGTTAACTAATACTAACAAAAATTCAACCTTATTGTAAAGTGTTAACTTTTTTTTTTTATATATAAAGTAAGTTGGCCATAGGAGTGTAAAATTAATTAGAAAAGGTAAGGAATCTTACACGGGGTCTAATAGGCTACTGTAGTGTTTAGGTTTGATTTATGTTGAAGTGTTTGGGACATGGCTTTTAATGGTGAGCCTTTTGTTTTTGTAATCAAGCTCTCAGAGTTTATTCAAATTTGTATTCAGATTTATCGGCCAATATATCGGTTATCGGCTTTCAAATATAAAGAATTATCGGTTATCGGTATCGGCCAAAATGTTCATATCGGTGCATCCCTACATGAGATTTATTCTCGTGTAACGCATCACGTTTGAGCTTCTCTAGAACCAATGAGGTTCATTCTCGTGTTACGCAGCACGTTTGAGCTTCAGAGAGAACCAATGAGGTTCATTCTCGTGTTACGCAGCACGTTTGAGCTTCAGAGAGAACCAATGAGGTTCATTCTCGTGTTACGCAGCACGTTTGAGCTTCTCTAGAACCAATGAGGTTCATTCTCGTGTTACGCAGCACGTTTGAGCTTCTCTAGAACCAATGAGGTTCATTCTCGTGTAACGCAGCACGTTTGAGCTTCTCTAGAACCAATGAGGTTTATTCTCGTGTTACGCAGCACGTTTGAGCTTCTCTAGAACCAATGAGGTTCATTCTCGTGTTACGCAGCACGTTTGAGCTTCTCTAGAACCAATGAGGTTCATTCTCGTGTTACGCAGCACGTTTGAGCTTCTCTAGAACCAATGAGGTTCATTCTCGTGTTACGCAGCGCGTTTGAGCTTCTCTAGAACCAATGAGGTTCATTCTCGTGTTACGCAGCGCGTTTGAGCTTCTCTAGAACCAATGAGGTTCATTCTCGTGTTACGCAGCGCGTTTGAGCTTCTCTAGAACCAATGAGGTTCATTCTCGTGTTACGCAGCACGTTTGAGCTTCTCTAGAACCAATGAGGTTCATTCTCGTGTTACGCAGCACGTTTGAGCTTCTCTAGAACCAATGAGGTTCATTCTCGTGTTACGCAGCGCGTTTGAGCTTCTCTAGAACCAATGAGGTTCATTCTCGTGTTACGCAGCACGTTTGAGCTTCTCTAGAACCAATGAGGTTCATTCTCGTGTTACGCAGCACGTTTGAGCTTCTCTAGAACCAATGAGGTTCATTCTCGTGTTACGCAGCACGTTTGAGCTTCTCTAGAACCAATGAGGTTCATTCTCGTGTTACGCAGCGCGTTTGAGCTTCTCTAGAACCAATGAGGTTCATTCTCGTGTTACGCAGCGCGTTTGAGCTTCTCTAGAACCAATGAGGTTCATTCTCGTGTTACGCAGCACGTTTGAGCTTCTCTAGAACCAATGAGGTTCATTCTCGTGTTACGCAGCGCGTTTGAGCTTCTCTAGAACCAATGAGGTTCATTCTCGTGTTACGCAGCACGTTTGAGCTTCTCTTGAACCAATGAGGTTCATTCTCGTGTTACGCAGCACGTTTGAGCTTCAGCGAGAACCAATGAGGTTCATTCTCGTGTTACGCAGCACGTTTGAGCTTCTCTTGAACCAATGAGGTTCATTCTCGTGTTACGCAGCACGTTTGAGCACGTTGATATATGTGAATAAAAGCTTAAATTCAGTCTGTTCATCATATAAAGTGATTGAGTCTCTTTAGAAAATTTGGATTAAACTGCTCTTTTAATATGGATTAGTTTTACGATCTCTTTATGAACTTTTTGAAGTGTCAGAGTAGTAGTTGTGTAGCTCAATAGAGGTTTCATCAAAAAGACCTTAATTTGTCTTCCAAAGATGAACGAAAGTCTTACGGGTTTGGAACGACATGAGGGCGAGGAATTAATGACAGAATTTTATTTTTGGGTGAACTATCCCTTTTAGGTCCTTAAGCAAGACTTCATTGGTTAAGAATCTTGACCAGAAAGACCATGCAAGTCGAACCAGCCTTTGAACGAGCAGCAGCCTCTGGGCGAGTTCAAGATCAGATTTATAAACTTTGTGTTTTGAGTGACAGTTCAAGGAAACCCACTGTCTCTGACGTAGATGTGCCGTGAGAACGGATCCTCCACCGTTTGTTCAGGATCGCTCAAGGGAATGACTCTTCCACTTTTAAGGAAGCCATCTGGATTTGAGTGAAGCTAGTTTGGGTTAGAGAAGAGTAACTGTATTGAGCTGTTTGGAGTCTGTTGGGCAGGCTAGATAATAGTGTGTGTGTGTGTTCTGTGGAAGTGAAACCTGTGGCCAGTTTCATAAACTTAAAGGGGTCATGAACTTGCTTTTTTTACTATTAGGTCAACTTATGACATTTGCGTGGTTTCTACATTCAGAAACATCATAATGAATAAGTAATAGGCTATTTCAACCTGGTCTCACAGAATTCCGTGAAATGAACATGGGCCCCTTAACACAAAATCCGTGGCAGTTTCACGGAATCGCCGAAAATTCCTTGATGGGTCCACGGAAGTGATTCCTATGCAAGTCAATGACAGTAAAAAGCAGACATGATTTTATGAATATTTATAGGCTACTTTTATATTTTGGAGCAACTAACTCCACTCCTACCCTAAACCTACCCACTTCTCAACAATATAAAACACATAACAGGCAAATACAAGTACAGTCACAGGTATTTATTGCAAAAACTGACCAAAAACAGCATAAAAGTATCAACTCATGTTGCATTCCAAGTCTTCTGAAGTCACTCGATGTCTTCATGTAAAGAACAAAGTTGATTTTAATGTTTTAATTGCTAAAATGATGATCCCGCCGCTCCGTGAGCACACTCATTCATATCCCATTCAAATAATACACATGACTCTTTAGCGTGACGCAATCTGTCACGAGACGCACGAGAGCCAATGGCATTTTAAAATCAAAGCCGACGTAATGACGCAATTGGTCACGAGACATACGTCAAACCTGACGTAACGTTTTTTCCGGCGGTAAAATTTGAAATGTGTTTTTGATCTTTGGCGGATGGACTTGACGCTGCTGATCGCTTTTGGGGATTTTCTTCACACAAATCAATCGTTTGGCCTCGGAACACTTGGAATATTTGTACTTTTTGAATAAATTGTGCCTGCAGTCGTATCTGCCTGTTATATCCTGTTTTTTATAATACACAAATGGGTAGGTTTAGGGAAGGGATTGGGTTACGTGTTCAAAACGTGTCTAAATACTGTAAATAAATAAAAAATGAAAATAATTATAAATAAAATTATGCTGGCTGATTAAATCGAGAATCACACTCCATGTCATAATGGCAAAAATCATAGTTTCATGATGAAAACAATGCCCAACGCGTCTGTATACTGTCATTGACTTGCATAGGAATCACTTCCGTGAACCCATCACGGAATTTTCGGCGATTCCGTGAAACTGCCACGGATTTTGAGTTAAGGGTCCCGTGTTCATTTCACGGAATTCTGTGAGACCAGGTTGGCTATTTTCTGCACTGGTTTTGAGGCTCTCTGAAAAACGGTCGGTTTCGATGGGCGTGCCGCACTGAAGACTTGGCAGTAAACGCCCACGGCTAGGATTGGATAAGATTTGCATATTTAATGAGCTTCAGCTCCCTCAGTACATGTGGGGATTGTTTTGAAAGTGTGTGGAGAAACGCTCACAGGGCTCAAAAATATCTTTATCAAACAAACACAAAGATTCATCTCTCATCCACCCGCGATTGGAATGATATTTCTGTATCATTTCGCCCAATCATCAGTGAATATAACCGTGAACCGTACACACACGCACGTTGGCTGGCCGGTGATAGCCCGTCTGAAAAACACATAGCCCCGGGACGTTGGGCTTTGCGAGCACTGGCCTTACAAGTCCGAGTCTGATCACGAATGAACCAATAACAGCTTCTCCAGGCTGTGACCGCGTGCTAAGGAATGTAATCAATAGATATCAAACGATCTGTAACAATGCAATACTAACACATATAAAAACATGTTTTACTCTCATAAGTGTGTTGCACCGTTCCTGTTGGATCCAATATAGAAGCACAGCATTGTGTTTTAATCTCAATATGTCTGCAAATCCAGTCTCGACCTGTGTCTTGTTTACAATCGATTCTGCGGTGAAATGAAGGAACAAACGCGCAATGTCTTACACACGTGAGCTGGAACCGGCATGTTTATTGCTCGACCCGTTTAGCTTCACGAGTCGGTGGGCGGGGCTTGAGGTGCGCTTCTGTGTCCTATTACGTCAGTGGTCGACATATTCTGAGATCTCTTGTTTTCTGGGTCTGGTGTCAATAAAAGCTTTTCTTTGACTAACAAGGAAGTTTTCAGCTCTGAAATATACAGGATATTCTTATATCACGATTAACTGTTATATCAAAGGCTCAAAGGAAAGTTGAATTCTCAATTCATCACCCCTTTAAGGCTTTAAGACTGTGTCTTTAAAGGGTCAGTTCACCCAAAAATGTAAATTATCCCATGATTTACTCTCCCTCAAGTCCTAGGTGTGTATGACTTTCTTCTTTCAGCCGAACACAATCAGAGTTGTATTAAAACATGTCCTGGCTCTTCCAAGCTTTATAATGGCAGTGAATGGGTGCCCAAAATTTGAGGCCCATAAAAGTGCATCCATCCATTATATAACTGCTCCACACGGCACTAGGGATTAATAAAGGCCTTCTGAAGCGAAGTGGCGCGTTGTGTAAGAAAAATATCCATATTTAACACTTTGTAAAGTAAAATATCTAGCTTCTGGCGGACTGCCTTCCATATTCAACTCACGATAAAAGCGCAACTGCCACGACGATGACATCAGACGTATCGTAACACCGTGTCCTAACTACACACGACGCCCCGCCACGCGATGAAGGGTATCTTTCCCATGTTAATTCGAGTTTTTGTCCTAATCAGCCGCGACGGCGATACGCGATGAATCTATTTTAGAAACGGTTTCTATTTCTGCGACGTCGCGGCTGGAACAACAACACAAAATATAATCTCAGGTAGTGTTTATGTGCTTTATTTAATGTTAAAAGCGTGTAATGTGACTCTGAATATCATTTAGTGCTAGTCGTATTAAAAGAAACAATAATTTACCTCAGATCTTGAAATTAAACAAATGGAAACAAGAACGTTCAAACTGTGAACAAACACGCATATTCTTTGATAAAGTACTTTTAGTAATGTTTAAATGGCTTCTCCATTTCCTTGCGAGTGCTGTCAGGGTTAATCTCCGGTGCCGTGCACTTGCCGCGAGAGCCCGCCCACACGCTCGGCTGTCACATGATTGGCTGTTATGTCTTTTGATTGATTTTGTTGCATCTCGTAGTCGCGTCTGGTGTGCTGTGGACAGACAAATTGCTTGACGCTGGAATCGTATCGCGTTGTGTGTAGTTAGTAGGGCTGTGTATTGCCAAGAATCTGGCGATACGATATATTGTTATATATTGCAATATTGTAAGAGAGGCAAAATATTACGGGTGCACCGATCCGACTTTTTCAGTCCCGATACCGATGCCTGGGCTTTGTGTATCTGTCGATACCCGATACCGATCCGATACTATTGTTGAATTAATAATAAACTGTTTATCTTCCATATCAATATTAAAAAGTAGCATTACAAATGAACAAATAGTCTAATTTTCTGCCATATGCAATTTAATAAAAATTATCAGCTAGCTAATAACAACTTTGTTCTGGTTTCACCTCACTCCTGTCTAAATGATTGTAGGCTAGGCCTATTTATTTTACTACACATTGTCAACAGAAATAAGCTGAAATACTGTTGATAATTAAAAATAATTCTTACCCACTCTTGCTAAATTGGGTGAGCACACTTGTGTTCTCATTTCAGATGCGCTCTGAGTAAATTAATAAACTGATTCATGAGTTCAGTGTTGGACAGATCAGTTGTTCTAACCAGTCGTTAAAATGATTCGGTTCAAAGGAGTCATTAGGTCACGAATCGGACATTAGCAGACGCGTTGTGTGTGAATCCCGTCTGTTAGAACATCGTGAAAGATGTCAACACACACAAAACACTTCATAACTGAATATAATTTGTCTCCCGTTTATTGAAAGTATGCTTTATGTCAGCTGGTCAGAGAAGAGTCAACGTTTTTGGAGCGCAATTCACACCCAGCGATAATTCAAGGACAAAATTGTCCGAATGTGTCACGTGCAACATGGTTTCGGTCTTCCGATCTTTTGATTTGGATTAATATGTGAAATATGAGAGAGCTAACAGCTAACACTGATTATGTTGAAGACCCAGAGAGTGTGTGCGCAGGGGAGGAGCTCTGATAACTCGTAAATCACAATAACTCATCAAATTAGGCTTTGGCGGCCGTCAAAAAATGTTCAATGCAGGAAAAACCCTGGCTTTGCAGTAATACCACCTCCCCTCGAAATATTGAAGTTACTTTGCAGACATTGCAAACAGCCGATGAACTAGTGGGCGTGGCAAGCGTGAAATATCTCCTCCACACTCGACTCTCTGGCTCGCTCCATGTTGCTTCTAGCATGCGACACACGTGAAGCTGACGAATGACGTAGGTTCTGCTGCGACGAAAAAAAACACCTGGATCGGCTTGTGGATCTGTTCATTTTTCCGATCCCCGATCCAGCTATTTTGTTAGTATCGCGGCCGATATCCGATCCTAATACGGATCGGTGCACCCCTAGTTCTCGGGCAGTTCCTTCATACACAGAGCGGTTATCGACAGGTGAAGAAAAAGCCGCCATTTGCGGCGTTATAGTGTTTTCCTGACAACTACTGACCGTTTGGAAGAATAAGCCCAAATGGACTCGATTTCAAAGCCGCAATCCCCTGATCCGCTGCACATATAAATGTCAACGCAGTGTTTATTTACTATTTATTTTATTTAGGATAATATATTTTTTACCCTTAATTTCCATGATCTAAAGAATTAAAAGGTTGTCATTTGAAAGTGTGTAGGTCTACTTGCATTATTATGCTGTTATATTAGGATTTTATATTCAGTGGCATAAAATAGTTGTAAAATATCGTTTATCGCAATTATTTCTGGGACGATATATCGCGAAACAAAAAGTAGTTATCGTGACAGGCCTAGCAGTTATATGATGGATGGATGCACCTTTTTGGTCTTCAAATTTTGGGCTGCCATTATAACTCTGATTGTATCCGTCTGAAAGAAGAAAGTCACACACACCTAGGATGACTTGAGGGGGAATAAATCATGGGGTAATCTTCATTTTTGGCTGAACTGTCCCTTTAAGACACAGACTGAACAGCTAGCAGTTTGTCAAGGGGTAATTAGTCTTACTTTTCAGATTAAAATGATGCCAGTTGTTAATGTAACGGACATAAAGATATAAACAGTGTTAAAGAAAAAACGACTTGACGAACTTGTTAGACTAGTTTAAGCAGTTTATGCCACAGGTGCGCTGCTTTTAAAGTCTCTGTCAGACTTTGTGTAAAGCCAGGCGTTCTTCTTTCACACTGAATCAGAATGAATGAAATGTAAGGGTCACAATCGATGCCTTTGATTAGGGCTCTGTGTGGTTTAGGGGCCGTATTGATCGACTGCATCGAGCTGTGGAGGGTCAATTCTAATGCTAATTACATAATGGGTAAAAAAAGCTTTAAGGGACAGTTCACCCAAAAATGAGAATCCTGTGATCGTTTATGTGCCCTCATATCGTCATATGGAAATGTTTCCGATGTTTCCATTCAGTGAAAGAGACAAAAATGCCATAGAAGTCCATACGTCTTGTAGCTTTAAAAGCACTGGTGAGGAGTAAATAGGAGATTTTTATGTGTGTGAACTAAATTTCTTTTAAGGACAGATGTATAATTGCACAACCCTTTAGTTGCGCCTTTTAACTGGGAACAAGACTGTCCTGTTCAACATTAGCTGATTTCATTTATTGTATTATGCTCTAGTTTCAGGGCAGGGCTGATGGAGTGACTGTTATTTAAAGCTGTATGAGTTTCGTGATGAGTCAATGTCCTGTTCGTGCTCAGATCTAACCACTGACATTAATAAACACACACATCATGAGACCCTAATTGTGAGCTAAATGTTCGAGGCAAGAACACGAGAATGTTTTAAAACTTTAGGGGTGAAAAGAAAATTCTCCCAATAATGTGTTTTTCCGTAAAGGGATTCAAGGAGACATTTTCAAGGGAATTTATTTAATTTCTTAGAATACAAAAGTTCTAAGTTTCTGCTTCAAACTGTGTTTAAAGGGGTCATGAACTGCATTGTTTTATGTTTCCTGGGGTGCACTAAGTGTGTTTTTTACATCAAAAATGGTCATCATTTAGAAATAAATGACATTTTTCCTACCCCGATTTTAGCCTCTGATGTGAACGCTCTGTTTGAAGGGGCGTGTCTGCTGTGAGACTGTAAACGCCCACTGCTGTGATTGGCCGCTGTGAGACTTCACTGTAAACGCCCACTGCTGTGATTGGCCGCTGTGAGACTTCAGTGTAAACGCCCACTGCTGTGATTGGCTGCTGTGAGACTTCAGTGTAAACGCCCACTGCTGTGAGACTTCAGTGTAAACGCCCACTGCTGTGATTGGCCGCTGTGAGACTTCAGTGTAAACGCCCACTGCTGTGATTGGCTGCTGTGAGACTTCAGTGTAAACGCCCACTGCTGTGAGACTTCAGTGTAAACGCCCACTGCTGTGATTGGCCGCTGTGAGACTTCAGTGTAAACGCCCACTGCTGTGATTGGCTGCTGTGAGACTTCAGTGTAAACGCCCACTGCTGTGAGACTTCAGTGTAAACGCCCACTGCTGTGATTGGCCGCTGTGAGACTTCAGTGTAAACGCCCACTGCTGTGATTGGCTGCTGTGAGACTTCAGTGTAAACGCCCACTGCTGTGAGACTTCAGTGTAAACGCCCACTGCTGTGATTGGCCGCTGTGAGACTTCAGTGTAAACGCCCACTGCTGTGATTGGCCGCTGTGAGACTTCAGTGTAAACGCCCACTGCTGTGATTGGCCGCTGTGAGACTTCAGTGTAAACGCCCACTGCTGTGATTGGCCGCTGTGAGACTTCAGTGTAAACGCCCACTGCTGTGATTGGCTGCTGTGAGACTTCAGTGTAAACGCCCACTGCTGTGATTGGCTGCTGTGAGACTTCAGTGTAAACGCCCCACTACTGTGATCAGGCGTTAGACTAAACACGGTCACTCACATGTTGTGGCATTACTGTTGAGTCCATATCGTAAAAGTCTGTTTGCAAAGCCTGCGACAGATTTTCCAAACAATAATAAATAATGAATAATGAACAAATAAATGATGCTCAACTGAGACACTCACAGTGTTGAGAATAAATAAGCACATTCCTAGCATTAGGATCCTTTGGAAGGGAATGGTATTTTTAGTCCGTTCATCTCTCCTCGTCATCTCACTAACACTCCAGTGGGCGGGGCCACAGTTGCGATTGATGAAGTAGGCGTTGCTCTTTATCCACAACGAGTCGTTCTCTGGGCTTGGTTACAATAAAAGCAGTTTTTGGACTAACAAGGAAGTTTTCATTTCTGAAACTTACAGGATATCCTTAAAGTATGATGACCATTAATAATGATGTAATTTAACATGCAGCACTCATATATTTTATTCCAAATTGACTTTAAATGATGAACAGATTGACAGCATTAATTGTTATTTATGAGTGTTAAATGCAAAACTTTGCACCTGTCTTATACTTCAGGTTTAGGCGTACATTCAAGGAGTGACAGCTAGACGGCACGCTGTGTGTGTGTGTGTGTGTGTGTGTGTGTGTGTGTGTGTGTGTGCGTGTGTGCTTGCATAAAGATATCCAATAGAAAAAAAACAGATAAAACCCAGTTCAGCGCAGATGCCACGCTGCGCCCAAATCTAGACCATCTGCATTCTTTTCCACGCCGGCCCCTCCTCCCGCCATATCAGATGGGATGCCAGTAAAATTTCCGATGAGGGTTGTTGTGTTTGCTGAAGCGGGCACGCACATATTCAGGTGTATGTAGGGGGTAAGAATGGAGCCGTCCCAGTTTGGCTCATCTCCACTGTCACTCTGAGTGCCCATCTGCCTTCAACAGTCTGTGTTGTCCTGGACTCCATTATGGATTCTCCATTGGATGGTGTCATTGTTCCCTGTTATTGTTGTAAATCATGTTCTCATCAGCCACTGGTGCAAATGATGGAAATTCAAAAAACATCCAAATAGGATAATTAGGCAACCCTCTACGCACACCTTGGCAATAGAATCGCCTTTGGCTTGTACGTTTTTTTGTTTAGTCGCCAGACTGATATACTTTATTATATTATATTATATGTATATACCACCAAATGTATCAATATCTTTGTAAAATGGCACAGCTTTTTAAATATCTGAACGTACACACTTAACATCAGTCAACATTAGACTATGTTATGATATTATGATAATCCAGCACTATATAATGATAGAACTTTAGTAATTAGAATTAAAACTGTTGGAAAGCGTGTATTAATGCATATTTGTCATTTAACTGAACTTTGGACTGGTGGTGGTGCTTTAGATATTGTTGGTGTTTCTTTAAAAAAAATAGATTATAGTAATTATATTATTAAAAGATGATAATAATACAACTAATTCTACCACTAATAACAATATACAACGCACTAAGGATTGATGAGCTGCTGGGTTCATGAATATTAATCACGTTGACAGCATTTGCTGAAATCAAAACAGGGCCAGGAAAAGATGAGCGCCAGCCAATGAGATTGCTGTTTGCGCATTAGCTCCGCCCACTACCAGAGAAAAACGGCATATCTTCTGCTTGTTCTCAAAAGCTAAATAATTCCAAATGAACTCCTTTATTTTGACAGGAAAATACAACAAAGAATATTGTTAACATGTAGCGTGTCGATTTTGCATGGTATTTAAGACCTCTCTCTCTAAGACCGCTCTCTCTCGCGCGCGCGCCCATGTGTGTGAGAAACGCGCTCAGCAAAGAGACAGAGTTGTTCACACTAGAGTTCACGGTACGTCAGATGACCTGATTTGAAATCGTATAGATCGCTTGACAAGAGCGAAACTCTCAAGCGCTCGTTCAGAGTGTTCAGCGAGTAAAAATATATTTATGCTAAACTTATTATTAGCATCTAACACACACACGCTTCTCTAAAATCAGAGAATTTATGAGCCAATGGCTAATTATGGATATTATTTAATCGCCCAGAGTGACGATTTACTCGCATATGCGAGTGTTTTACTCGCATTGTAGAGGGTTGTTAGGGGTTCAAGAGCGTAGCGCTGAAAGACCAAACCGTAAGTCGTAGAGACTTGAAACTTTGAGGGTTGGTAGTACTCACACCACCTACAATGTCACCAAAGCTCGTCCCGATCGGCCTGAGGGGGGCGCTACAGCGCTCAAAAGTACAAAATGGCTCATAACTCCCAAACAGTTAGGCGTAGGCTCATGTGTCTTATATCATGCCTCCGATTTTCTGAGAAATGTTCAGGTATTTTGGATTATTTATTTTTTTTTTCTAGGCTACTTTTGCAAACTAGTCCTAGATTTTGGCCCGATTGGAACCAAACCAGTGCATAAATATTCTCTGGAGAGTGAATATCAATATTTACCAAAATAAGTTGAAATTTCGACTCACGGTTGCTAATGGGAGCCAAAATGTTCGATGTGGGTGGGGCCACTTTTACTAAAAATGGCTATAACTCGTGAACGTAACAAGATATTTTCACCAAGCTTGGGACTTGCGTGTATGAGCTCAATCTGAGGTCACGTGAAACCAATATGAAAATGGCTATAACCACCCAAACGCTAGTCTTATTGACTTGAATATTGGCATGCACTGTTTTTGTCCAAGGTGCCATGATAGTCTATGAGGACATTGGCGTATCTCAAAAAACATGGCCGTCATTTCTCATCTGCAAGTTTGAGCACCTATCCACTTGTTAAGTCGTGACGTAAGGAACGCCTTTTCTGGGTCCAACCCTCAACTCGTTTCACTTGAGAATGCCGTCGATGGCCGTTTATGAACGCTATTTATTCATATTAAACATCAAACATTTAAAATACTTACAGTCTACGCAACAGTCTCTGTGCTCACAGCGTCACAGATATTAATATTTTAACGATTTATAAAAGACAAATCACTGTCTGGCCATCTGGAATTTTGATATGGAGATATAAAGGTTATGATTATATATTTTTTTGTAGGATTGCACCACATTGTGTGTGTATATTAGCACCGTTTGTTGTTTTTCTTATGGTATGAGATGAGCGTTTGGACCCGGATAACAACTGAATTAGACAAGATTACCGGAGGCCAATCGGAACAAAACTCCTGTCAACATGTTCGACTCTAGAGGTCTGTATGAATTTTGAAAGAAATCTGCCTCTAGTTGGCGCTAACAATGCCTCTGTAATCACGTGGTGTTTCACACATGCACACAATATTCATATTATTTGATAGAACTCCTCGTTATTAACAGCTTTGCCTCGAGAACCACTGCTGTCAATCAAATCGTTCATTAAATATTTGCGATTGTGTAAAAAAAAACTACGTTTGCTAACTAGTTCTAGGATTCTCGCCTAATCTGAATAAAACCAATGCAGTACAATTCTCTGGACTCTCCAGCTTAATAATTATATTTAAAAAAAAGAAAAAGTTGAACTTTGCCCCTTGGGTAAGGATAACAGGGTCATTTAGAAAATGGGTGTGGCAAAATATACTCAAAAGCCTATAAATCTTAAATGAAAGCGTGGAACTTCACGAAAATAGGGGAGCACATGCAGCATATGACTCTGAAGAAGCATGCCAACTTTTAGAGAGATTGGACCATAGGTGGCGCTATACCTGTTAAAAAACTTTAAAAACCATATATTTCCTGTGGTAAAGTAAAATCTTTTTACACGTGTGCTTAAAGACCTTAAAATGCTTGAACCCTGATAATTGTCCTATATTTTTCGAGTTTTATGATATAGCCACGGCCATTAGTAATGTGATCTAATCTGAAGCTTGAAAGCTCATTCATGTGAAAGTTTATCAAATCTGACCCTGGAGCTCAACAGCAGTCTCGCGGTATATCTGTGGCAATAACCAACAATACATTGTAAGGGTCAAAATTATACATTTTTCTTTCATGCCAAAAATCATTAGGATATTAAGATCATGTTCCATGAAGATATTTAGTAAATGTCCTACTGTAAATATCTATTATTAGTAGTAATATGCATTGCTAAGGACTTCATTTGGACAACTTTAAAGGAGATTTTCTCAATGTTTAGATTTATTTGCACCCTCAGATTCCAGATTTTTAAATAGTTCGGCCAAATATTGTCCTAACAAACCACACATCAATGGGAAGATTATTTATTCAGATGTATAATCTCAATTGCAAATGATGACTGGTTTGGTGGTCCAGAGTCACAAATGTACCCATAATATCTTGTTTAGGGTCCTAAGGATGAATTAGTCTGTGGTGTTTGGAATGATGACAGACTTTCATTGTTGGCTGAATTATTTCTGTAAGTGTTTTTGGATGGGGCGATTCTTTCGCTCAGCAACGCGTGGAATGTTGAGCGATTTGCACACAGCGCTCCGTGTTCTGTCAGTGTGTATGAATTAGGCCTGTCACTGTGAGGGCGGGTTGAGAAAATATTGTTCAGCGGCCCAAACGCTGCTCCATTTCCTCTTGATCTACTGCCCCCTGAGGGGAAATGTTTCCCCTGCGGCAGGGGCATTTGCCTATCAACCCCTATATGGCCATTGTTCAAGCCTTCCCAAGACTTTTCCCCCTCCCTCCAAACTGCTTGTTTTCCAAAAATGCTTTCAGCCATTTCCCCTTCACCTCCTCTAAGTGCCTCTGCGTTGAAATGACACGGGGTGTTAGGGGGTCGCGGAGGTCTTTCAGCCAGAACTCCTTGTGTGCTCGGTGTGTGTTACACCAGAATTGCTGCTTCTCTCGGTAGCACGCTCGATGATCGTCTCAGTGACATCATCCACCAAATATGTGCCGGCATTGTGGGAAAAGACGAAGCCAGATGAGGGAGGAGTGCATTGATTTCAGGACAGAGTTTTAGGGCACCCATTAGTGGGATTTTAGTTCTGTCTGGTTCTGAATTACTGGAGATTGGAAATGCTTTGAATGACCGATTGTCTGGAATGGTTGAGAAATAATCTTTTTATTTATAAAAAACTAAAACATTTTGACCTAATCATTTTTAAAGGATTAGTTCACTTTTAAATAAACTTTTGCTGATAATTTACTCACCCCCATGCCATCCAAGATGTCCATGTCTTTCTTTCTGCAGTTAAAAAGAAATTAAGGTTTTGGATGAAAACATTCCAGGATATTTCTCCATATAATGGACTTCAATGGACTCCAAACGGTTCGAGGTCCAAATGACAGTTTCAGTGCAGCTTCAAAGAGCTTTAAACGACACCAGACGATGAATAAGGGTCTTATCTAGCCAAACCATCAGTTTCTGTGAGAAACCCAGCAGTATTTATGCTATTATTTTACCTCTTATCAGACGAACGTGATCATCTCTGAGCTCCGCCATAACTTCCGGTAAGTGAGGTCAAATATGAGCGTGGTCATAGATATATCGATCGTAGATGCCTCATTCTACTGATCCGTGCAGGCGCTAATGAGGCATCTACGTATATATCTATGACCACGATCGGAATTTGACCTCACTTAGCGGAAGTTATGGCAGAGCTCAGCGATTATCACGTTCGTCTGATAAGAGGTAAAATAATAGCATAAATACTGCTGGGTTTCTCACAGAAACTGATGGTTTGGCTAGATAAGACCCTTATTCATCGTCTGGTGTCGTTTAAAGCTCTTTGAAGCTGCACTGAAACTGTCATTTGGACCTTGAACTGTTTGGAGCCCATTGAAGTCCATTATATGGAGAAATATCCTGGAATGTTTTCATCAAAAACCTTCATTTCTTTTCGACTGAAGAAAGAAAGACATGGACATTTTGGATGAGATGGGGGTGAGTAAATTATCAGCAAAAGTTTATTTAAAAGTGAACTAATCCTTTAATGTTTAATCAAGATTAAACAATTTTAACCAAAATGGGCTGAAATGATTCCTTGAGTTTAGTGCAGTGCTTCGTGTAGTGCATTTAACTAGGGCTGCCACTAACGACTATTTTTATATCGATTAATCTTATCGACTAATTTATCACAATAATTTTCAACAATTTTACTTAAAAACATTTCATTTAACTTGCAACGTTGGCCTTCAGTCGTGTACTATAAAAAAGTATAAATGTAAACAAGCCCTTGACAAAATGTAAAACTAAAAGAGTAAAAATGTAAAAAGGTACAAATTTGTAAACCAACATTAAAAAAAAGAGAAAATCAGCAAATACTTTTTATACAGAATAGTGTTGTCATGATACCAAAATTATGACTTCGATAAGATACCAGACTAAAATACCTCAATACCGATCGATACCATGTAGGGATGTTGCGGTGACGGATTTTTTCCTCCGGTTAATCGACGTGTAAAAAAACCGGTAATCCCGGTTTCACCGGGGTTGCATGTCGGGGATTTCGGGTGGCCGAAAATGCGGTCGTGCAGACGTGCACACGTATCAATTTACTTTCACTTTAATTAGCGGCAATTCAGTAGCATTTGTTTGAATTAATCATGGGTTAATTTATTTTATTCTTAATAAAAATACACAAAACAATAAGACACTCGCTTGTATTACACACACCTTGCAAAATGAATAATAACTTAACACACCATGCAAAAACTAAACAAAAGCACTTATGAAACACCTTTAAAATGCATTTATTAACAAAACGAACCACTGCAATGAGGTCTCTGAAAGATTGCTTTTCAACAGTATTAAAAGACACCATTTCCTTGCATATGTATTTCGTCACTGCGTCAGTGCATGTGTTCCACCTCGCACTGTCCCTTTTATATTTTGTGCATCGCGCAAATGCACCACTTATCGAAGGCTGTGTGTGTGTGTCAGGCTTTTGGGGTCAATTTTTTTTGCCGCTGGACCCATCTTGGCCGCTTCATTTTTGTGGTGTGCTTGAAGATGTGCGTGTAAATTCGAAGTGTTACCTCCGGATGCTGCCACTTTCATCAGGCAAAGTTTACAGGTTGCCTCGTTAACGTTTTCAGGTTCCCTGTTGGCATTTGGTTTGAATCCAAAATATTTCCAAATAGGTGCTTTTGCATTTCGCTTTGAAACAAGATCTTCCGCCATCCTTTGCCAGTTAGCTCACCTCACTCTCCTCAAATGATAAATGAAACCGGACACCTTTTGCTTTACTGCAGCGCTCGTTCCGCTTACGCTAAATTACGAAGGCACGTAATCACTAACTGAATTAAGTGCTTTATTGCTATAGGCTAAAACTTCAACATGACGGGGACGGTGCCGGTTGTCAAGTGCTATGACCGGTAGGTGGGTTAAACACCGTGTATCACCGGTAACACCGACTATCGCAACAAGCCTAATACCATGGCAAAAAAACTGTAAAAGTAATTTAATAATATGACAGAACTTACTATTCATTGTTTTAGGGTTAAAAAACCCCCCTAAAAACTCACTTGTCCGGCATGTTCCTGCCCTGCTTCACACAGAATATGCGTCCGGCCCTTAAAGAGCTGATTCAACTCTGTATACATTCACTAAAGACATATCCGACTATCGCCAGGACGTGCATTTGTACATATTTTTTACCATTCAAACCCAATAATCCGCGAAACTGGCATCGCGATCTGTCTGAGTGAAAGGCGTGTGCACGGCTGCGCGCGCACGTCCCGGCCATAATAAATAAACAAAATCTGCGATAGGACTGTGTGTCCAGAAATGGGATGATAGTTGAATCCTTACATCTGCTATATAACTCAATATTTTGTAGTGCAGAGATTCTTTATGTTAGTGGATAAAAACATAGATCCGCTGTGTATAGTTTATTTATTTCCTCATTAAAACCAAAGATGTTAATCAGTGATTGTATATCAAGAACAGGGACACATCACAATGGGTGCATTTCTTTTTGTGATTTCAACTGAACTAATAAAGTCTCCGCAACAGCAATCGATTGAAGCGCTCGTCTGCACGAGCTACCAAAACTGAAAACAGCACCACGAGCTCTGCATGATTTCACAAACGCACTCCAGCGCCAGATCGCCTCTTATGTAACTCTACTAATCAACTAACGTTAGAGATGCTTAATTTGTATAGCATACAACAACTCAAGACGCAAGAAAAGCCGCTATCTGCCGCCATCACAGCTGCTGATACTTCGGGTGCGTCTCAATCAGCTCCTGGTTCAGTAGACAGGGCACCAGGAGCTGATTGAGACGCATGCAATGAGTAAACAAGCCGCTTCTTCTTCAGCTTTTGTATTGATACTGTGGATTATAAATCGCGTGATTTATAAGTCTGAAGTCTGCATATTTATGCGGGGGGCGCATTTTTTCAAATAAGCTGCACTTTCGCCGCATAAATTGCCTATTTCTGCGTGCAAAATATGCGGGGCTAGCATGATTTCATAATCCCCGCATTTTCGTTGCAAAAAAAAAAAAAAAATATATATATATATCAGCAGAAAGTTGAAAAATGTTTGTTTACTTCACACAAGAGCCGCCATTTCCCCCTGTTGCCATGGGAACGCTTTGAAGTGACGTAATTACCCGACGCGAACGTCATCGAAAAGCTGCAAACCCCCGTGGAGAAACCATAGATATCAGTGAAACCATGATGAAGCGCAAACTCCCATTGGCCAACAAAAATAACAGCAAAAGACGCACGATTTCAAAACACAGCATCATGAAGCTTTGAAGCGTTATGAATCAGTGAGTCGATTCAGCGGTTTGAAGCGTTATGAATCAGTGTGAGTCGATTCAGCGGTTTGAAGCATTATAAATCAGTGAGTCGATTCAGCGGTTTGAAGCGTTATGAATCAGTGAGTCGATTCAGTGGCTTGAAGCGTTATGAATCAGTGAGTCGATTCAGCAGTTTGAAGCGTTATGAATCAGTGAGTCGATTCAGCGGTTTGAAGCGTTATGAATCAGTGAGTCGATTCAGTGGCTTGAAGCGTTATGAATCAGTGAGTCGATTCAGCGGTTTGAAGCGTTATGAATCAGTGAGTCGATTCAGCTGTTCGGATCGCCAAAGTCACGTATTTCAGCAGTTTGACACGCGATCCGAATCATGAATCGACTCACTGATTCATAGCATCATGATGCTGTGTTTTGAAATCGGTCATCACTATATAAGTCGTTATTTAGTTTTTTTTGCGCACAATAACTATTATCGTCGCTTCATAAAGTTATTGTAGAACCACTGTAGTGAGATGGACTTTGTTCCGAAGATGAACGGAGGTCTGACGGGTGTCCAACGACATGAGGGGACGTCATTAATGACAGAATTTAAATTTTTGGATGAACTATCCCTTTAAGAGATTGCACTTTGTGCATTGGAAGCACTCAGATGTCTGTTTTGTAAAGCTAGCTCTGTAAAACAGGAAGTTATTTATTCATTTGATGAATAAATTTACTTTTTTTAAACTTTATTCTATTTCTGCTGTGTATTCCTCATCTAAATATCACTGTTAGTACATCTTCCTGGAAAACCTGTTTATTTTATTTGTATTTTTATCTCCGAGATGCACCATTAAAATGTTCCCAAAGCTAAGCGCAACAAATAGCAGAACGAGCTGTAACTATAACAGCGCTCGTGCTTTCATTGATTTGAGTAATTTAAAGGGGTCATGAACTGGCTTTTTAAATAATTGAGACATTTTTTTGAGTGTATTTGACCATTAATAAGCTGGAAAAAGGGGCTCATTTTTGCACTTGTATGTCAGAGGCGGCTTTATTACGGTATGTGTGTGCGCGCTTCAGATGCGAGCGAGAAATCTGCGGGAATGAGTAGATGTGCAATCCCGCGCAAAATTCAGACCGGACACACCAACACTAATGTGGCGTTCACACCGGACGCGAATAATTAGCGCGAAGTTGGACGCTTGAACATTTTGAGTTTACTCGCTTCATTCCGCTGTGAACGCACCATAAAGACGCTGTTCGTGTTCAGAGGGTTAACCGGACTGAATGAGAGGAGGCGGGTGCGTGTCAACTCGCTGTCGGTCTGAGAGGAGAGGAAAGCGCAGCTGATATCGATACTGCTGAAAAGGAGTATCGTATCATTTCAGATATTTCAGTATCGATACATATCGAAATATCAATATTTTTGACAACACTAATAAGTAATAGGCTATTTTCGGCCTTGGTTTTGAGGCTCTCTGAAAAACGGTCGGTTTCGATGGGCGTGCCGCACTGAAGACTTGGAAGTAAACGCCCACGGCTAGGATTGGATAAGATTTGCATATTTAATGAGCTTCAGCTCCCTCAGTACATGTGGGCATTGTTTTGAAAGCGTGTGGAGAAACGCTCACAGGGCTCGAAACATGTCTTTATCAAACAAACACAAAGATTCATCTCTCATTCACCCGCGATTGATTGGAATGATATTTTTGTATTACTTGACTGGCGCGCGTGTGCTATTTCACTATTGCCCGTCGGCTTTGTGAGCACTGGCGTTACAAGTCCGAGTCTGATCACGAATGAACCAATAACAGCTTCTCCAGGCTGTGACTGCGTGCTAAGGAATGTAATCAATAGATATCAAACGATCTGTAACAATGCAATACTAACACATATAAAAACATGTTTTGCTCTCATAAGTGTGTTGCACCGTTCCTGTCGGATCCAATATAGAAGCACAGCATTGTGTTTTAATCTCAATATGTCTGCAAGTCTCGACCTGTGTCTTGTTTACAATCGATTCTGCGGTGAAATGAAGGAACAAACGCGCAATGTCTTACACACGTGAGCTGGAACCGGCATCGTTTAGCTTCACGAGTTGGTGGGCGGGGCTTGAGGCGGTGCTTCTGCATTCTACTACGTCAATGGTCGACATATTCTGAGATCTCTCGTTTTCTGGGTCTGGTGTCAATAAAAGCTTTTCTTTGACTAACAAGGACGTTTTCAGCTCTGAAACTTACAGGATATTCTTATATCACAATGAACTTTTATATCAAAGGCTCAAAGGAAAGTTGATTTCTCAATTCATCACCCCTTTAAATCTCACACTTAATTCATATTTAAAGTTCCTAACTTAATAAAACAAGCTGTGTTACTATGATGAATGATTAGTTCAAAATGTAGATCTGCATGTGCGATGTACTTTATCTGAATCAAACACAAACACATCTCTCGTGTGTCCTCACGCTCCAGCGGTTACTCCTCCAGGTGCTGCATAGGTTGTCGACCCTGGTTTAGGTTATTTAAGAAATGTAATTTCGCCAAAGAAGATTCTACTTCAGTGTAGCTTATATGTTACGATTAGCATCGCGGTTAACACTGAGAATGTGAATAATTGTAATGTGATGATCGGGTGCGGATATCTAAATCAGAGAAGATCATGTGCGGGTGATGGTTTGTTTTTAACAGCGGATTCGGTGGCGTTAGAGCTGATCCGCGCAACTCTAGTATGCCCATCTCTACTCTTGTTCTTCAAGTTTCCTTCCTGTCCAGTATTTTTTGCTGCTTACAAAAGCCACAAAGCCTTCAGAAGACAGTAAAGACTTGTCATGCCTGAGCTGAAGTTTAGGCATTATTATTATTATTTAAATGACTATTATTTTGATTTATATTTATAGGTTGTAGGATTAGTTTTAGGTTGTTTATCTTTCTAAAGTAATTTGAAATTGATTTTTTTATATTATTTATACATTTGTATTTGTATTTTGAATATAATAAGGCAATTGAATGCACTAAATTGGTTTAGTTTTCACAGATATTAATGTCTGCAATTTCAGCAATAAAACATAAAAAAATTCTATAAAGGAAACAAATTAGTTGTTCATTTTAAGATACCTGACTTATTTTCTCTTGTATATTTTGTATTGCTCTTTAATAAGGAAAAAGTACTTCTTATCCGATTAATCGATGGAATAATTGGTAGAATACTCGATTACTAAAATAATCGATAGCTTTCCTAGCAGCCCTAGTCTCAACTCCTTCCATTGACAGACATCTCTCTGGTGATGTAGGACGTCAATCATTTCATTTGCATTAACCCCACCTCTTTCTCATAATGGTCTGCTTTCAGAGCTGCCTCCATCCAATCTATAGCATGGCCATAATAACCAAGGGCCAGTTGTTCAAATGTAATCGGATTTCGGCTATCGGATTGGATCAAATCTTGAAAAATGGGTTGTTCGAAAGAGAAAGGAGGATTCAGAGATCAGATTCGATCACAAAATCCAATCTTGGTTTTGATCTGGATCAACGAGAAACATGAGAAGTCATGTTTAATGTGATAGTTTCATCCTTAACGTTACGTCTCCGAACTATAGCATAATGCAATATCGTTATTCACATAGATTCGCATGAAATGCTTGTGTGCCTTAATGGTCCAGTGGTAGAGCTTTTGTTCAGCGAGAGTGTCTGAGGTTCGCTTCTGGGTTCAAATCCACCATCATATCGTTTTTTTCTCATTTAAAACCAAAGGTGCTCATCAGTGATTCTGTATCAAGAGCAGGGACACGTTTGCGTACATTTAATTTAGTGATCTGGATCAAATCATCAGTTTGTGTTGTTCAAAACTTTTTAGTAAAATTGGATTACCTTTGATCCAAAAGATCAGGATTATACTGATCCCAGCAGAAGGGTGGATTTCAGGAACCAAACATTGAATAACTGGTCAAAAAATACATTTGTATCATGTAATATACACACACACACACACTCACACATTTTTTTAAATGTATTTTGCTCTTGATTAGTTTAACTGTTAAAGTAATAAATTAGAAGTAGACATTACTAGGCTACCTATTAAGCCTTTCGGTAGCCCACAGTAAAGTAAAAAAGAGATTTTGGTGCCCAAAACAGCTGTAAATATCAAGCAAAAATATTATATTTAATTTTAAAAGTGTTTTTTATCACTGTTTTTGATCTACATTGGCACAATAAGAGATGAACCAGTCATTGTTTCTCTAGTGTACGCAAAACTTTTCAGAGAGAACGCAAAAGCACCAAAATGTTTTTTTTCCTCCCCATCACCATGTCCCTTTAGGGGCTCCGTAGAGCACTAGTAATCCAGATTTTGTAAAAGTGTGTCTGGATCAGGGTGATCCAATCTAGGTTTGCTTTGAAGAAACGGCACATAAGTAAGATGGATTACCTGGATAGCAAAACATGGGATTTCCAAACGTTTTGAACAACTGACCCCAAGTCCCCACTATTTTAGTAGACTGTTAGGTTAGGGGTTCGGGTTAGTAGAATATCTGTTGGGGACCATCAATATAAAGTGTTCTTTGCGATATCAGATCTGTCACAAGGGACTTTCAGTGGCTGATGCCAATACAAATAAATGGTTTTTGTTGCCTTTTTATGTCAGCCTTATTTCAGTCCATGGTCAATTTTGTCTGTTTCCTTCACAGAATGAAGAAAAGCGTAACCTCAGCCTTGGCGGTCATGTTGGATTTGACAGTCTGCCCGATCAGCTGGTCAGTAAATCAGTGACTCAGGGTTTCTGCTTCAACATCCTCTGTGTGGGTAAGCAACTAACAGCCCGTTTAAACTGTACGCTAGCTCGATGTCACCGGAGAGAGAATCTGATCTGGTAGTGGAAATGCTAATCCGTCATTCTCTTATCATTAGGAGAGACGGGCATCGGTAAGTCTACGTTAATGAACACCCTTTTCAACACCATGTTTGAGAACGAGGAGGCCAGCCATTACCAAAACGGTGTCTACCTGCGGCCCAGAACGTACGACTTGCAAGAGAGCAATGTCCACCTAAAACTGACCATCGTTGACACGGTGGGCTTTGGGGACCAGATCAACAAAGAAGAAAGGTAAAGAATAAAATGCAATAATGCCCTGTACGCTTTAGACCCACATCATTGTTTGGGAGGGTTACACTGAGAAACTGATATATCCAAAAGTCTGATATGGCCCTGTTTACACCTGTTAAGATCGGATCACATGTGGACGACTCTATACAGGTGTTAAACGCTTTAAGCTTGTCCACTTTCGTCCACTTCCAGAGGGAGTTGAACACGCATTGCTCTCGTAGTGTAACTGCTCATGTGGTCAAATGCACTGGAACAGCCTCTAAAAGACGCCCTACTCTCCTCCAACTGACCTAATGCTGAACATTATGGGATGCGTGCTAGCCAGACGGGATTTAAACTCTCGGCTGGAGACACAAGTTTGGTTTGAAGACGAGAAACGTCCCAAGCACAATGTTCTCTCTCCATTCCTGATGTCTAACACACACTCACAGCGTTCGGCTGCTCTTGTGTCTGTCAGAGCAGAAACTAAAGCTGATGCTCTCCGTGTGTTTCTCCGTCATCTCCGCTCGTGTTCATATGGAAATTACATGAGCTTATTTCATCCATTAGATCTAAAGATCTGAAAAACACCCGCCCATAGACCCTCCCCTCGAAGAAATCAGGACACAAGTGGCTGAACGTGGACAAAGGAGATGGAATAAAACACCAGGAGTGAACGGGAATGTGCCTGTGATCCGATCGAACAAAACGCATCTTAATACCAGGCCAATAAAACATTTGCTAATACCAAGCAGTTTGTTCATATTTTGACATCCACATGCTGAAAATTTGTGTTTTATTGAAGCTTTTTATATGGAAAAGGGATCGGTTTGGCAAAATTAGCCGTATAGACCAAAAGCACAATGTGTCCCAGACTGTAAACATGTGTTCTTCTGCTGTAAAGTTGGGCATTTTAACATGAGCTCAATGAGATTCTGCTCCTTCTGGAGTCTGTCTCTAGTGGCCAGTCCATGAACTGCAGTTTAAGTCACTTCAGTATCGGCTTCTAGAGAAACTGGATGAGGTTGCCGCTTGTTCCCAGTCTGTCAGTAATGCTCTGTTTAGTTCCTGTCTCTATGAAGCCCCTCCTTCTGAAAAGCACACTGTGCTCTGATTGGTCGGCTGGAGCAGTGTGTTGTGATTGGTCAAGTGCTTCCAGCGTGTTTGGGAAATGTCCCGCCCCTTACCATAACCGGCAGTTTCAACACACTACTAACTAACTCAACTAAAAGTTATAATGAGGAATATTGTGACGTGTTCATTCCCGGAAGAAAACTCAAGACTACAATGGAGTTCAGAAACACTGACACTGATATAGAGAAGAACAACACACAACATTACACACTAAAGAAAGAATAACATGCTGGAAGAACCATAATAAGTCCTCTTTTATTAACAAAAGCTAATTTTAAGCATGTCCCAAATGTTACAGGGTTGCAAACCTCATTTAAAATAAACGGAAAACAAAACAACTCTTATAATATTAATTTTGATCTTGAAAAGCGTCTAACTGGCCGTTAGTTGAGAGGGAAAAAAAGACACTTTGACCTTTTTTTTAAAGGATTTTAGGCCCGTGTCGTATTCGACTCCTAGAACGTGCCTTCTAACCCTCTGCATGTTGGGTGTAAACATGGGCCGAGAGACTTACGGGTGCCAGACAGACATTGCATCTTTTGGGAAAAATGCATCCAGAGCAAGAATGCGTAGGCTCTGAATGCTTTCAGGCAGTGCATGCTGGGAAAAATGCCTAAGAAGTCAAGGGAGGAGGTCAGAGAATGTAAACATAGTCCAGGCCAGTCTCTACACAGCTGTGTCTCTCTTCTTCTCACACACTGTCTTGAGTTTAGAAAAGATAACAATACAATTCTTTCAAATGTTGATGTTAAATAGGGAAGCATATGGGTAGAAATATTCCATTTGAAATGCAATATGTAAAATGGCAATGTATTTCTGTAATTAAATTTACATTCTTCATACAAAATGCGCAATGTTTGTAGCAAAATGCTAAGTATGTAATTTAAATTTGCTATTTTCTACACTAGTTTAATTTTCAATTCCACATTGACTTTTGTAACATTCATTGCGGGACATTTAAATGAAAATGCAATTGTGTCTTAATTGTGAGTGTAAATTACATTTAAACGATCATTTTGCTACAGTTCTTGCTTGAACATGTTAAACATATCTAATCTTTTCTGTAATACATTTTCATTTTGCAACTTATAAAACGTTAAAACATGTTTATATGTTTATATGTATAAAATGGCAAATTTGAATTAGCATTTTGTTATAGAAAATGTACATTTAAATAAAGAAATACATTGCCATTTTACATATTGAATATTGCTACCATATGCGTCTGTAGTTAAATGGCTTTGTAGGCATACAGGTGCTGGTCATATAATTAGAATATCATCAAAAAGTTGATTTATTTCACTAATTCCATTCAAAAAGTGAAACTTGTATATTATATTCATTCATTACACACAGACTGATATATTTCAAATGTTAATTTCTTTTAATTTTGATGATTATAACAGACAACTAAGGAAAATCCCAAATTCAGTATCTCAGAAAATTAGAATATTGTGAAAAGGTTCAGTATTGAAGACACCTGGTGCCACACTCTAATCAGCTAATTAACTCAAAACACCTGCAAAGGCCTTTAAACGGTCTTTCAGTCTAGTTCTGTAGACTACACAATCATGGGGAAGACGGCTGACTTGACAGTTGTCCAAAAGACGGCCATTGACACGTTGCACAAGGAGGGCAAGACACAAAAGGTCATTGCAAAAGAGGCTGGCTGTTCACAGAGCTCTGTGTCTAAGCACATTAATAGAGAGGCGAAGGGAAGGAAAAGATGTGGTAGAAAAAAGTGTACAAGCAATAGGGATAACCGCACCCTGGAGAGGATTGTGAAACAAAACCCATTCAAAAATGTGGGGGAGATTCACAAAGAGTGGACTGCAGCTGGAGTCAGTGCTTCAAGAACCACTACACACAGATGTATGCAAGACATGGGTTTCAGCTGTCGCACTCCTTGTGTCAAGCCACTCTTGAACAACAGAAGCGTCTCGCCTTGGCTAAAGACAAAAAGGAAAAAAAGTGGTCCAAAATTATGTTCTCTGATGAAAGTAAATTAGGATTAGGAAAATTAGGATTAGGAAAAAAGGATTAGGAAAAAAAAAATCAGGGTCCCAGAGTCTGGAGGAAGAGAGGAGAGGCACACAATCCACGTTGCTTGAGGTCCAGTGTAAAGTTTCCTCAGTCAGTGATGGTTTGGGGTGCCATGTCATCTGCTGGTGTTGGTCCACTGTGTTTTCTGAGGTCCAAGGTCAACGCAGCCGTATACCAGGAAGCTTTAGAGCACCTCATGCTTCCTGCTGCTGACCAACTTTATGGAGGTGCAGATTTCATTTTCCAACAGGACTGGGCACCTGCACACAGTGCCAAAGCAACCAGTACCTGGTTTAAGGACCATGGTATCCCTGTTCTTAATTGGCCAGCAAACTCGCCTGACCTTAACCCTGTAGAAAATCTCTGGGGTATTGTGAAGAGGAAGATGCGATATGCCAGACCCAACAATGCAGAAGAGCTGAAGGCCACTATCAGAGCAACCTGGGCTCTCATAACACCTGAGCAGTGCCACAGACTGATCGACTCCATGCCACGCCGCATTGCTGCAGTAATTCAGGCAAAAGGAGCCCCAACTAAGTATTGAGTGCTGGACATGCTCATACTTTTCAGTTGGACAAGATTTCTAAAAATCCTTTCTTTGTATTGGTCTTAAGTAATATTCTAATTTTCTGAGATACTGAATTTGGCATTTTCCTTAGTTGTCAGTTATAATCATCAAAATGACATTTAAAATATATCAGTCTGTGTGTAATGAATGAACATAATATACAAGTTTCACTTTTTGAACGGAATTAGTGAAATAAATCAACTTTTTGATGATATTCTAGTTATATGACCAGAACCTGTATATTGTAATCCCGACATGTCCTGATTTCTTACAACGTGTCTGTTTCTCTCAGCTATAAACCTATCGTGGATTATATCGACACACAGTTTGAAAACTACCTGCAGGAAGAGCTGAAGATAAAGCGTTCCCTCTTCAACTACCACGACACCAGAATTCACATCTGCCTCTACTTCATCGCTCCAACGGGACACTCGCTCAAGTCCCTGGATTTAGTCACAATGAAGAAGCTGGACAGCAAGGTAGGTGTACAACCAGTGCTCACAGTGCTAAAACTGCTTAAAGTTACTATCATCATCCTCATCAGTATTAATATAACATTCAAGTGTGAATGAAAAACATGTTTAAAAATGCAGAAGTTGTGCCAAAAGCATAAATGACCATCTTGTTTAGGTTTGTAGGGAATGGCATTGTTGAGTGTATTGATAATCCTTAAATATGTGAAAATGTAGGACATTGGGCAGGGTTTCTCTCTGTCTGCCAGTGGAAAAACAGCCAATCAATGATTCACTCTGGGGGATGCACAGATGGTTCATAATGATGTGGCCCCTGAGGCCCTAGGAACACAAATGCATATTAAAGAGGGACCAATTATGCAAAATTCACTTTTATGAGGTGTTTGAACGCAGATGTGTGTTTATACAGCCAGCCTATAATGGTAAAAATCCACCCACTCCTTTCTTTATAATCCCAGTTAATCATAACCAGTCTCTCTAAACGAGCGGTTTCCCCCAGAAGCCCCGCCCACGACTGCTGACGATCTGCCCTATTAGCATAGATCCGCCCTCAGTGAGCCGCAGCAGCTTGCTGTAGCAGCTGGAGATATACAATGTCTGCGCCAAAAAACATGACTAATGTTTTGCTATTGGATGTGCCAGTGAAAACACGAGTCTCCATAGACGCCACCGAGGACACTGTGGGGGAAGTTCATTTTTGAAGGAGATGTGCCGAAGAGAGCCATAAAAGTGTTATTTATTTGTGCAAATCATTTTACGCCAGACTGCTTCACGAACTAGGGTCAGTTCAACGCTGAACAAAAGATTAACATGATTGATGGTACATGCTAGTCATTGAGTTTAATCAACTTAACTCCACAACATCTACATAAATGCATCCGCCAATCATTCAGAAACGGCCAGTTGCATTCTGAAAGTTGTAACTTCTTCCTGAGTCTCTCCATCAGTGTCTGACTCCGCTTCAAACATGTTAGGCTATTATGCAATTTCAGACGCTCCTAATTTTGTGTTGGAGTCTCCTACAACAGGTTTACATGCATCAAAGGTCAAAAAACTGTTTAATTGTCTCATAATACACACTGCAGCATCAGCTCATTTCTTACATTGTCTGAAAAGGTCCGATAAAGGATTCAATCTCTCTAAACCCCTCCTTTCTGAATGCCTACTCTGCTCTGATTGGTCAGATGGTCCAGTCTGTTGTGATTTTTAAAATCTAGCACCTAGATGCTCCTACAAACATTAGTGAGAGAATGGGCCGCTCTCAGGAGCTCAGAGAACTCAAGCGTGGTACTGTGATCGGTGGACACCTGTGCAATAAGTCCATTCGGGACATTTCCTCACAACTAAATATTCCACACTCAACTGTTAGTGGGGTTATAACAAAGTGGAAGCAATTGGGAACAACAGCAACTCAGCCACAAAGTGGTAGGCCACATAAATTACAGAGCGGGGGCAGCACATGCTGAGGGTCACAGAAGTCGCCAACTTTCTGCAGAGTCAAGAGCTCCAGACCTCCAAACTTCTGTGTCCTTCAGATGAGCTCAAGAACAGTGTGTAGAGCTTCATGGAATGGGTTTCCATGGCCGAGCAGCTCATCCAAGCCTTACATCACCAAGTACAATGCAAAATGTTGGGATGCAGTGGGGTAAAGCATGCCAGCACTGCACTCTAGAGCAGTGGAGACGTGTTCTCTGAGTGACCAATCACGCTTCTCTGCTTGACAATCCCATGGACGAGTCTGGGTTTGGCGGTTGCCTGGAGAACGAGACTTGCCTGACTGCATTGTGCCAAGTGTAAAGTTTGATGGAGGGGGATTATGGGGTGGGGTTGTTTTTCGAGGGTTGGGCTTGGCCCCTTAGTTCCAGTGAAAGGAACTCTTAATGCTTCAACAAGACAATTTCATGCTCCCAACTTTATGGGAACAGTTTGGGGACGGCCCCTTCCTGTCCCAACATGACTGACCAGTGCACAAAGCGTCGCTCCATAAAGACATGAGGAGCGAGTTTGATGTGGAGGAACTGGACTGGCCTGCACAGAGTCCTGACCTCAACCCGATAGAACACCTTTGGGATGAATTAGAGCGGAGACTGAGAGCCAGGCCTTCTCGTCCAACATCAGTGCTTGGCCTCACAAATGCGCTTCTAGAAGAATCCCCATAAACACACTCCTAAACCTTGAGGAAAGCCTTCCCAGAAGAGCTGAAGCTGTTGGGACAACTCCATATTAAAGGTCCCGTTCTTCGTGATCCCATTGTTCAAACTTTAGTTAGTGTGTAATGTTGCTGTTAGAGCATAAATAATACCTGTAAAATTATAAAGCTCAAAGTTCAATGCCAAGCGAGATATTTTATTTAACAGAAGTTCCCTTTCAAAGCCTACAGCGAACGGCCGATTAGGACTACATCCCTCTACTTCCTTCTTTAATAACGTCACTCGAACACTGAGCGCATGCATCTCTGGTAAGAGGCGTGACCTTACCGGGCAACGTGCGCTAAGCTGCTGTCGAATCACAACACAGGAACCGCTGGCACAATCAGAACTCGTTACGTATTTCTGAAGGAGGGACTTCATAGAACAAGGAACTCATCAGCCGTTTTTAGGACAGTGTAAACAGCGGTGTACAGATGAGTAAATTGTGTTAAAAATACTGTGTTTTTTTACACGCGAAACATGAACACATGTTATATTGCACACTGTAAACACAATCAAAGCTTCAAAAAAACAGGAAAAACGGGACCTTTAAACCCTACGGATTAAGAATGGGAAGTCCATGTGCATGTAAAGGCAGGCGGTACAAAACTTTTGGCAACATAGTGTATGTAGATTCAAACAGGAAGTGAGAGTTGAATTACTGACAACTCATTTCAGGCAGTTCAGAATCGCTTCTTTCTTTTGGGAAACAATAACTCCATTTATCCGCACGCATTACTTTCACAAACAGCTCACACTACATACTTTAATGTTACCACTCGGAGGCAAATGTATTCATGAGAGGGCTTAATATTAACATTTGAAAACTGACAGCCCCAGTTAATATGCGTATATACAGTTAATAAAATTGCACACAGTTTGTGTCACACAGAAAGTCACGAGTGAGGCTTGAGGATTTATTCCTGTTGTCCTTTTGCATAAGATCTTTAATTGCATAATTTAATTCTAGCCCAGCTCATCTATAATCTCACTGCTAACTTTCCAGATGTGGAACTAGAGCATGTTATATATTGTTTGATGTTCTTTTTTACAGGTGAACATCATCCCTATTATCGCCAAAGCTGACACGATTTCCAAGAGCGAGCTGCACAAGTTCAAGATCAAAATTATGAGTGAGCTGGTTAGCAATGGCGTTCAGATCTACCAGTTTCCCACGGACGATGAGGCCGTCACAGAAATCAACGCCTCAATGAATGTGAGTCTGACCACATGAAGGCAGATGGGACTGCATATGTCATTGCATTTCAGTGGGGAAGATGCAAAAGAAACTGAGGACCCACTTTATATTAGGTGGCCTTAACTACCATGTACTAACATTTTAATTTGTAATTACCCTGCTGACCCTTTCCTTACACCTAACCCTACCCTTAAACTCACCCACACCACCACACCTGTCCCTAACCCTACCCTTAAACTCACACACACCACCACATCTGTCCCTAACCCTACCCTTAAACTCACACACACCACCACATCTGTCCCTAACCCTACCCTTAAACTCACACACACCACCACACCTGTCCCTAACCCTACCCTTAAACTCACACACACCACCACATCTGTCCCTAACCCTACCCTTAAACTCACCCACACCACCACACCTGTCCCTAACTCTACCCTTAAACTCACACACACCACCACATCTGTCCCTAACCCTACCCTTAAACTCACACACACCACCACACCTGTCCCTAACCCTACCCTTAAACTCACACACACCACCACATCTGTCCCTAACCCTACCCTTAAACTCACACACACCACCACACCTGTCCCTAACCCTACCCTTAACTCACCCACACCACCACACCTGTCCCTAACCCTACCCTTAAACTCACCCACACCACCACACCTGTCCCTAACCCTACCCTTAAACTTACCCACACCACCACACCACCACACCTGTCCCTAATCCTACCCTTAAACTCACCCACACCACCACACCTGTCCCTAACCCTACCCTTAAACTCACCCACACCACCACACCTGTCCCTAACCCTACCCTTAAACTCACCCACACCACCACACCTGTCCCTAACCCTACCCTTAAACTTACCCACACCACCACACCTGACCCTAACCCTACCCTTAAACTCACCCACACCACCACACCTGACCCTAACCCTACCCTTAAACTCACCCACACCACCACACCTGACCCTAACCCTACCCTTAAACTCACCCACACCACCACACCTGACCCTAACCCTACCCTTAAACTCACACACACCACCACACCTGTCCCTAACCCTACCCTTAAACTCACCCACACCACCACACCTGACCCTAACCCTACCCTTAAACTTACCCACACCACCACACCTGACCCTAACCCTACCCTTAAACTTACCCACACCACCACACCTGACCCTAACCCTACCCTTAAACTCACCCACACCACCACACCTGACCCTAACCCTACCCTTAAACTCACCCACACCACCACACCTGACCCTAACCCTACCCTTAAACTCACCCACACCACCACACCTGACCCTAACCCTACCCTTAAACTCACCCACACCACCACACCTGTCCCTAACCCTACCCTTAAACTCACCCACACCACCACACCTGACCCTACCCTACCCTTAAACTCACCCATACCACCGCACCTGTCCCTAACCCTACCCTTAAACTCACCCACACCACCACACCTGACCCTAACCCTACCCTTAAACTCACCCACACCACCACACCTGTCCCTAACCCTACCCTTAAACTCACCCACACCACCACACCTGTCCCTAACCCTACCCTTAAACTCACCCACACCACCACACCTGTCCCTAACCCTACCCTTAAACTCACCCACACCACCACACCTGTCCCTAAATCTACCCTTAAACTCACCCACACCACCACACCTGACCCTAACCCTACCCTACCCTTAAACTCACCCACACCACCACACCTGACCCTAACCCTACCCTACCCTTAAACTCACCCATACCACCGCACCTGTCCCTAACCCTACCCTTAAACTCACCCACACCACCACACCTGTCCCTAACCCTACCCTTAAACTCACACACACACCACCACACCTGTCCCTAACCCTACCCTTAAACTCACCCACACCAACACACCTGACCCTAACCCTACCCTACCCTTAAACTCACCCATACCACCGCACCTGTCCCTAACCCTACCCTTAAACTCACCCACACCACCACACCTGACCCTAACCCTACCCTACCCTTAAACTCACCCACACCACCACACCTGTCCCTAACCCTACCCTTAAACTCACCCATACCACCGCACCTGTCCCTAACCCTACCCTTAAACTCACCCATACCACCGCACCTGTCCCTAACCCTACCCTTAAACTCACCCATACCACCGCACCTGTCCCTAACCCTACCCTTAAACTCACCCACACCACCGCACCTGTCCCTAACCCTACCCTTAAACTCACACACACACCACCACACCTGTCCCTAACCCTACCCTTAAACTCACCCACACCACCACACCTGTCCCTAACCCTACCCTTAAACTCACCCACACCACCGCACCTGTCCCTAACCCTACCCTTAAACTCACACACACACCACCACACCTGTCCCTAACCCTACCCTTAAACTCACCCACACCTGTCCCTAACCCTACCCTTAAACATACCCACACCACCACACCTGTCCCTAACTCTACCCGTATCCCACCTCAATATCAGCAAAGGTGTTTTGCAATACAATTTGAACACAGTAAGTACATTGTACTTATTTTTTTGATGTAAGTACATAGTAGTTAAGGCCACCTAATATAAAGTGGGGCCGAAACTGATTGTTGTTTATTCTAGGCCCATCTTCCGTTTGCTGTGGTGGGCAGTGTGGAGGAGGTGAAGGTGGGCAATAAGACGGTGAGGGCCAGGCAGTACCCGTGGGGAGTAGTTCAAGGTAAGAAGAACCGTTCGTGCTGATTGGCTGTAGTGGCTGAGCGTCACTCTGTCACTGGAGAATATCATGCTCGAGGGCCTGTCAGACTCTTCTATCTCACCCCCGCTTCTCCCTGTGGATGCTGGATGAGGGGTATTTTTACAACGCCCTTTCATGTGAAAACAATCCCATCATTCAAAGGGGCGGTAAATGCCACTCTCTGCGGAAGCTAATTACGCTGTTCTCTCAGATGTGAGCGAGAGAGCTCTGCCACTGATAAGGTCACGTCATTTGCCGTAACTGTGTTTCAGTTTAACTGCTTGTCCGGTTTAAGTAGAGACTTAATGAAAGAGAAGCTGAGCATAGAGCTCGTCATGGCTTTGTGGAGTCTCAGCCAAACACACACACACACACACACACACACACACACACACACTCTCTCGCTCTCACACACTGACACACTTGCGCGCGCACACACACTGACACACTCTCGCACACACATACATACACACACACACACACACACACACACACACACACACACACACACACACACTCTCTCACACACTGACACACTCGCGCGCACACACTCACACTCTCTCACACACTGACACACTTGCGCGTACACGCACACACACTGACACGCTCACTGACACACTCACACACACACACACACACACTCACATTCTCTCCCACACACTGACACACTTGCACACACACACACACACACACACACACACACACACACACACACACACACTGACACACTCGCGCAAACACACACTCTCACACACACTGACACACTCGCGCACACACACTCACACTCTCTCACACACTGACACACTTGCGCGCACACGCACACACACTGACACACTCACACACTGACACACTCACACACACTCACACTCTCTCCCACACACTGACACACTCTCACACACACTGACACACTCGCACACACACATACATACACACACACACTCACACTCTCTCCCACACACTGACACACTCTCACACACACTGACACACTCACACACACTCACACTCTCTCCCACACACTGACACACTCTCACACACACTGACACACTCGCACACACACATACATACACACACACACTCTCTCACACACACTCACTCTCTCACACACTGACACACTTGCGCGCACACACACTGACACACTCACACACACATACATACACACACACACACACATACATGCACACACATACATACACACACACACACATAAATGCACACACACACACACACACACACACACACACACTCTCTCACACACACTCACACTCTCTCCCACACACTGACACACTCTCACACACACTGACACACTCGCACACACACACTCACACTCTCTCACACACTGACACACTGACACTTGCGCGCACTCGCACACACACTGACACACTCGCACACACACTGACACACTCGCACACACTGACACACTCGCGCACACACTGACACACTCGCACACACTGACACTCGCGCACACACACTGACACACTCTCTCACACACTGACACACTTGCGCACACGCACACGCTCACACTCACACTCTCTCTCACACACAGCAGCTGTAGCTGTTTAGAGCACAGTCACGGTTTACTAGTTTCTGTCAGCCTCAGTTTGGACTGGATTAAGTCCCTTCATGTCTGTGTTCTACAGTAAGAGTACAGAACACTGAACCAATGACACTGGTTTCTGCAACGTTTGTTCAGCTGTTCTTTACAGTACATGGTTCGATATATACGTTGTTTCCACATTCTGTATAAGTGTCCGTGAAGATCTAGTGAGTGACAGGCGTAACTGTGTTGACGGTGATGGTGTGCCTGTGTGTTGCAGTGGAGAACGAGAGTCACTGTGATTTCGTGAAGCTGCGGGAGATGCTGATCAGAGTGAACATGGAGGATCTGCGAGAGCAGACTCACGCCAGACACTACGAGCTCTACAGGCGCTGTAAACTAGAGGAGATGGGCTTCAAAGACACCGACCCAGACAGCCAGCCCTTCAGGTGAGTTACTGCTCCATTATCTGTGTGATACACACACACACACACACACACGAGGTCCCTGGAAGGCTCTTTCTAACCGAGTGAGCTGCCATCCGAGGCACGTTATGACAGAGCAAGCTCTCAACATGCACTCATTTTGCAATTTGGTGTTACTTTGTAGCGAAATACATGAAAGTAAGTGTCCGGTGAACTGGAAGAAGAGTTAAGTCAACTTTATAGATCATTTGGGTGCAAACAGTGATGATGCGTGTTGTGAATTGGGAGTTTATATCCCGCAGTTCTGCTTTTTCCCTCAGAATTGGGAGTTTATATCCCGCAGTTCTGCTTTTTCCCTCAGAATTGGGAGTTTAAATCCTGCAATTCTGCTTTTTCCCTCAGAATTGGGAGTTTATATCCCGCAATTCTGCTTTTTCCCTCAGAATTGGGAGTTTAAATCCCACGATTCTGCTTTTTCCCTCAGAATTGGGAGTTTAAATCCCACGATTCTGCTTTTTCCCTCAGAATTGGGAGTTTAAATCCCGCAGTTCTGCTTTTTTCCTCAGAATTGGGAGTTTATATCCCGCAGTTCTGCTGTTTTCCTCAGAATTGGGAGTTTATATCCCACGATTCTGCTTTTTCCCTCAGAATTGGGAGTTTATATCCCGCATATCTGCTTTTTTCCCTCAGAATTGGGAGTATAAATCCCACAATTCTGCTTTTACCCTCAGAATTGGGAGTTTAAATCCCGCAATTCTGCTTTTTTTCCTCAGAATTGGGAGTTTAAATCCCACAATTCTGCTTTTTCCCTCAGAATTGGGAGTTTATATCCTGGCAATTCTGCTTTTTCCCTCAGAATTGGGAGTTTAAATCCTGCAATTCTGCTTTTTCCCTCAGAATTGGGAGTTTATATCCCGCAATTCTGCTTTTTCCCTCAGAATTGGGAGTTTAAATCCCACGATTCTGCTTTTTCCCTCAGAATTGGGAGTTTAAATCCCGCAGTTCTGCTTTTTCCCTCAGAATTGGGAGTTTATATCCTGGCAATTCTGCTTTTTCCCTCAGAATTGGGAGTTTAAATCCTGCAATTCTGCTTTTTCCCTCAGAATTGGGAGTTTATATCCCGCAATTCTGCTTTTTCCCTCAGAATTGGGAGTTTAAATCCCACGATTCTGCTTTTTCCCTCAGAATTGGGAGTTTAAATCCCACGATTCTGCTTTTTCCCTCAGAATTGGGAGTTTAAATCCCGCAGTTCTGCTTTTTTCCTCAGAATTGGGAGTTTATATCCCGCAGTTCTGCTGTTTTCCTCAGAATTGGGAGTTTATATCCCACGATTCTGCTTTTTCCCTCAGAATTGGGAGTTTATATCCCGCATATCTGCTTTTTTCCCTCAGAATTGGGAGTATAAATCCCACAATTCTGCTTTTACCCTCAGAATTGGGAGTTTAAATCCCGCAGTTCTGCTTTTTTCCTCAGAATTGGGAGTTTATATCCCACGATTCTGCTTTTTCCCTCAGAATTGGGAGTTTATATCCCGCAATTCTGCTTTTTTTCCTCAGAATTGGGAGTTTAAATCCCACAATTCTGCTTTTACCCTCAGAATTGGGAGTTTATATCCCGCATATCTGCTTATTTCCCTCAGAATTGGGAGTTTAAATCCCGCAGTTCTGCTTTTTTCCTCAGAATTGGGAGTTTATATCCCGTAGTTCTGCTGTTTTCCTCAGAATTGGGAGTTTATATCCCACGATTCTGCTTTTTCCCTCAGAATTGGGAGTTTATATCCCGCATATCTGCTTTTTTCCCTCAGAATTGGGAGTATAAATCCCACAATTCTGCTTTTACCCTCAGAATTGGGAGTTTAAATCCCGCAATTCTGCTTTTTTTCCTCAGAATTGGGAGTTTAAATCCCACAATTCTGCTTTTACCCTCAGAATTGGGAGTTTATATCCCGCATATCTGCTTTTTTCCCTCAGAAGTGGGAGTTTATATCCCGCAATTCTGCTTTTTTCCTCAGAATTGAGAGTTTAAATCCCACAATTCTGCTTTTACCCTCAGAATTGGGAGTTTAAATCCCGCGGATCTGCTTTTTTCCCTCAGAAATGGGAGTTTAAATCCCACGATTCTGCTTTTTCCCTCAGAATTGGGAGTTTAAATCCCGCAATTCTGCTTTTTCCCTCAGAATTGGGAGTTTATATCCCGCAGTTCTGCTTTTTCCCTCAGAATTGGGAGTTTATATCCCGCATATCTGCTTTTTTCCCTCAGAATTGTTAGTTTAAATCCCACGATTCTGCTTTTTTCCTCGGAATTGGGAGTTTATATCCCGCGGATCTGCTTTTTTCCCTCAGAAATGGGAGTTTAAATCCCACGATTCTGCTTATTCCCTCAGAATTGGGAGTTTAAATCCCGCAATTCTGCATTTTCCCTCAGAATTGGGAGTTTATATCCCGCAGTTCTGCTTTTTCCCTCAGAATTGGGAGTTTATATCCCGCATATCTGCTTTTTTCCCTCAGAATTGTTAGTTTAAATCCCACGATTCTGCTTTTTTCCTCGGAATTGGGAGTTTATATCCCGCGGATCTGCTTTTTTCCCTCAGAAATGGGAGTTTAAATCCCACGATTCTGCTTTTTCCCTCAGAATTGGGAGTTTATATCCCGCAGTTCTGCTTTTTTCCCTCAGAATTGGGAGTTTATATCCCGCAGTTCTGCTTTTTCCCTCAGAATTGGGAGTTTATATCCCGCAGTTCTGCTTTTTTCCCTCAGAATTGGGAGTTTATATCCCGCAGTTCTGCTTTTTCCCTCAGAATTGGGAGTTTATATCCCGCAGTTCTGCTTTTTTCTCAGAATTATGAAATATAAACTTGCAATTATGAAAAATACCCTCAGAATTGTCGAATAAAAGTTGAATATGTTTAGATGTTATTTCATGCTGTAACTGAAGGGCTTGAACTGCATATGTGACTATTATGTAAATCTGTTGTTTTCATCAGATTCATGCTTTAATAGGGAAATATTCGCAGGTTTCATTAGTCCAGTCCCTTTAATAAGAATAAAGACGTTCAGATTCTGACATCCAAAGGCACAACTAGACATGTTTTTCTCTTAAGTGATCGTTGATATACAGTAAACTCATGGTTTTATCATAGCAGAAATAATGTGTTCATGATTGTGTTTGGGAATAAATGACCTCTAAAGCGACTTTCCTCCACCTTGGCCGTGAGATTAATGAAATGATATCCATTTTCTACAGTCTACAGGAGACGTATGAAGCCAAAAGGAAGGAGTTCCTTGGAGACCTGCAGAGGAAGGAAGAGGAGATGAGGCAGATGTTCGTGAACAAAGTGAAGGAGACGGAGTCCGAGCTGAAGGAGAAGGAGCGAGAGGTTAGTCCCGCTTCACTGAGGACCCTAATGAAGGTCACGTGGACACTGATGAGCAGCTCTCTGTCCTCCGCAGTTACACGAGAAGTTTGAGCAGCTGAAGCGCATGCACCAGGAGGAGAAGAGGAAGGTGGAGGAGAAGAGGCGGGATCTGGAGGAGGAGATGAACGCCTTCAACAGGAGGAAGGTGGCGGCCGAGACGCTCTCGCTCTCACAGCCCCTCAAGAAGGACAAGGACAAGAAAAAGTGAGTTCTTCTCCTTACATGTTTCCTCTAACATGTGTATCGGCCAGTGGATCGTGAGCTCCAGATTAAACCACTCAACTCCATCAGGCCCATTTTGACAGGTGTGTGTGTAGTTGCTGCCCTCAGGCCCCGTCCCTAGAATAGGGCCCTATGAAAGCCGCTTTATTTATTTCCCCCCCAAAAAATTTGGGACTCCATTTTAATGTTTAAATTCAATTTTAGTAATAAAAAAGCATGTCTAATTAATTGAAATTAATGAAACTTATTCAGTCTAACAACAATTTATTAAAAGTTTAACAAAAATTATGTTTAGGGCCTTATGAAATGCGCTTTATTTTTTTATGGTTTATTTACATTTTGTAATTAATTAATAAAAACAATTTACTTAATTTTTTTAATACATTTGTTTCATTTTCCCCCCCCAGAAATTCTGTGTTGTGTTTTTAAATTTTTCTGGCAATCAAATGAAGGTATAAAACATTAATAAAATTGATCTTTTAATAATTTGAATTTAAAATTTTGATTTATTCCTTAAAAAAAAATATTATTATTATTATTATTATTAATTAAAACATGGAAAAACTATTTTAATTATTCCTTAAAAATAAGCATTTAATATTAATGTATTATTATTATTTTATTATTAAAACAAGGAAGAACATTTGGATTATTCCTTAAACTTAATAATAAAAAATTACTACTATTATTATTATTATTAAAACATGGAAAACCTAATTTAATTATTCCTTTAAAAATAAGCTTTTAATAATTATTGTTTATAATTTTTTACTATAATTTTTATTATTATTATTAAAACAAGACATTTTTGATTATCCCTCAAAAATAAACTTTTAGTAATATCTTATTATTATTATTATTATTATTATTAATAATAATAATAAAACTTGGAGGAACATTTTTAATTATTCCTTAAAAAATAAACTTTTAATATGAATTTATTATTATTATTATTATTAAAACATGGAAAACCAAATTGAATTATTCCTTTAAAAATAAGCTATTAATAATTATTGTTAATATTTTATTATTATTAAAACAATAAAATTGTGATTATCCCTTAAAAATAAACTTTTTAATAATAATTTATTATTATTAATATTATAAATGAAAACAAGGAAGAACATTTTTGATTATTATGTTTGAAGTTAAACTGAAGAGCTCTGTGTGAAGACTGAAGGCCTTCATCGCTGACATCACAGGGCCCTGCTAAAAGTGACTTTGGGCAATTTGATTAATAATCTCCAACAAGAGTCACAAACCATGGCTGATATTAATCTCAGGTCATAGGTCAAACACCGTAAGAGTGGCGTTATCTGAACACAGCCCTTGTTTAAATGTGGCCAGCAAAGGCAACGCAAAAGTCTTTCTCTCTCATAATGTTCAACTTAAAATATCACTTCTGTTGCTACGGCGCTGCAGTTTTCCTAAAACCATTGATTTTCAACTTTGTGTCCAATGTATTAGAAGGACCTTCAGGAACGGGAAGCTCGTCTAGCTCCATCTTGTGGTTATTGATGGTATCTGTGTCTGACATTTACAGAGCATCCATTTTGTGGTTTGTACCTGACATGGATCCCGCCCTGTAACATAAGCCGCTTCGCCGGCCCTGATCGGATATGGGTTCATTTCCCACTGTTTAGACAACCGGGCTGAGAACGGTTTGTACTCATGGCTCGAGTGGAAAACAACTGGAACCGATCCGTATCGTTCTCAGGAAAAGCAGCTTACTGTATACCCTGCCCCGGGTCAGATGTGTGTTGTTGAGAGCAAATTTTATTATTACATTCAGAGATGATGTGAAATGGCAGTAAATAAAACGAAACACTATAAACATGTATTTTAGTTCCCGTCACGCCACAACAAATCCTTCACATGTAATGCTCTTCAGTAAAACACACGATTATCAGTTTAAACTAAAGGTTGGACTCCATATTGTGTTCCTTACACCTTTCCAAACATCCAGTGATCCATGGATATTGACATGCAGCCAGGAATCACATTTATATGAGCCTGATTTACATGTGAACGCTTTATATAAACACAATATAGAGATCAACACGCGTCATAATCTGAAGACCACGCCCACCAGGGGGGGAAACAATCAAACACTCTCCATTGACTTTGTATTGCGTGAAGCGACTCCTTGTCATTTCTGAGTTATAACAAAAAACAGAACAATGTCTAAAAGCTGCTGTGTGACAAGGTGTACCGCAAACAAGCACCGAACCATTAACCCAGAAGTTTTATAAGCTGTTGACCCAAAAAACGAGCGTTTAAGGACACAAAAGTGTGGATACAGGTGACAGAGACATGTTATATTACACTGAGAACTACGCCCACTAGAGGGGAACATCATCACAGACAGGAAATATAATACATAAAACTGACATTTGGATATTTGACTTAACAGTGACTGTGTTTACTGCACAAAATGAGTGTCAGGATCCCAAAATGTACCCATTCTTCCTGCTGATGCTTCATGTCTTATTGCCTGTATCCACTTTTGTCTCCTTAAACGCTCGTTTTTTGGGTCGACAGCTTATAAAGACGTATTTCTGTGTTTTTTAGCTTGTTTGCTGTACACCTTGTCACACAGCAGCTTTTGGGCTTTGTTCTGTTTGTTGTTATAAGACAGAAATGACGAGGAGTCGCTTCACACAATACAAAGTCAATGGAGAGTGTTGGATTGCCCTCCCGGTGTGGGAGTGGCCTAAATGCACGCTGTCTCTATAGGTCGGGCTAAATCTGGGTGATCACTTTTATATAAATGTTATATATCGTCCAGTCAGTGTTTATTTAAAAACATCCAATAATGCAGAATATAAGATGGTAAATATTTAACTGGTGAATTGTCAATACGATGCATAGGGTATGATTTTCACCCTAACATTCAACATCTTGACTCCAAATGATAACTGTAATCTGAAGTTTCTCTGCCTGGAGTCGTTGTTTCTGTGAATTGCAGATCCATTTGCTTCTCTTTTCTGTAGCTTTCGGCCATCTGAAAAAATATACCTCGTCAAATGTGTTTTGTATCGTCAATCTCAAAGCTCTTTCCCAGTTTGGATGCGTTTTTCACACTGAAAACTACTAGGGCTGCGCAATATATCGAAATGATCGTAATATCGCAATATGCATATCGCAAGGGCACGCAATATCTGGAGGATTTTAATAGGCTACTTCAACATTGTGAAAAGTGTACGGTTTAGGTTGATGCATATAGCAGAGAATAGACCGGGCACACACACGATTGTTACTTATGTGACTTGCTTGATGTCAAAAAAGAGTTATTAAACGCAATAACTTAATTTTTTTTCGTGTATTGTTACACACTAGAACTGTCAAATAAACACACAGTTATGTCGAAATGGCTGTCTTGATGAGTATTCATGTAAACACAGTCGGTTATGCTTTAAGTGAAAGATAACAGTTGGGGAAAGAAATAGATTTTACACACTTAAAGCAATATTGTATTGCATATCGAATATCGCATTATTTAACAAGGATATCGCATTTTTCTTCAATATCGCACAGCCCTACTGAAAACCAACAGCTGGCGCTCTGTGTTTTGGCCAGTCACACGCACACCCTCTATAGTGCCAGTCATTATAAACAGTATTTTTATAAACGTCGAGCCTACATGAATTTATTTGAAGCAGAAGTGAAGCTCCCAGTGTTTGAGCTCACATATTATACTTCTCTCTTATTAGATTAGATTAGATTAGATTCAACTTTATTGTCATTACACAAGTACAGGTACAAGGCAACGAAATGCAGTTTAGGTCTAACCAGAAGTGCAATAGCAGCAAGTGCATGATATACAACGGTTGCATAAGTGCAGGACATGGAAATGTACTGAATATATATAAATATGTATAAATAGAGAGACGGTTATTACTATTAACAGAATTGAATTTACAGATGAATATATACAGTGAATAAATATACAGATGGCTATTACTATAAACAGAATTTTACAGATAGAGGTATACAATATGTTAGGCAAGATGAGGAATATAGCAGTGGATTAAGGTAGTGCAATAAATTATGGACAAAAATTCATATGAAAATTCAAAATCAAAATTCAATGCGTGGATGTGTGTGTGTGTGTGTGTGTCTGAGTGTGTTTTAAAAGCAGTGGATTGGTTTAGTTTAACTCTGAAACATGTGTGGAGTTGTGTTGTGGTAGAAATAGCTGCGGGTAGCACCAGTTGATTGCAGAGAACCATTCTACATCATCAACCTACAACACAAACAAAATGGCGGCGCCCATTGTCCAAATATATAATGGATTTTTTAAATAACGTGGATCTTTTCAGCTACATATTTCAGTAAGAGACATCATTTATGTTATATTAAGCCAGACACGTCTCAACACCATCAGGGGATCCCTTTAAAGCCATCTTTTGACAAATGAGGGCAAAATCTTTTTTGTTTTTAATGAATGAATGAATGGGAAAAACTGTAATTCCAAGCATATTTTTTTATTTATTTGTCCAATAAAAATCTATAAATCCAACACAATGAAGATCATACATGCACACAAATGAAGGAGTGAAGCCTATACAACGTTCTCAATGTGGCTCACACACACACACACACACACACACACACACACACACACACACACACACACACACACACAAACACAAACGCACACATCCACAAAAGCATTGCACTGAAAGCTATTGAATGAGCCTATAACAGAGCAAGTTTTAGTTTTTTTTATATTTGTCAAATAAAACAGTCACTCACACATACACAAACAAAGGAATTAAATGAGCCAATAACTGGGCAATTGAAAAAAAAAAAAGGTAGTTAAAACACTGATTTACAGAGTTCAGCCCATATGCAGCCATTGAGTTCTATTGCCATCTACTGGCTGTTGATATTTTACCTTTAAAAATGAATTAATACCATCATAGGCCACCACATTTTTAGGTTTTGGCTCTCTGGACTTACTATGTTTTTTTTTTTTACTGAAGTTAAAAAAATATTGAATATAACATAAAAATAAGCATATTTTACATAAAAAATATGGTAGTTTTAGAGGTAAATAAATGCATTAATACCCAAAAATCACACTTGTGACCTTCATGCCCAAATGTGTCCATTAAGGGCTGTTATTCAAGGGTGGCTTGAGGGTTAAAAAGACATGAAATGCCCACTATAACCAGTAGATGGCGGCAGAGGAGCACGTATTGATTTATTAGACATTTCCACTCCTTAACATATGGACAAAACGTAGAAAGTCACAGTCTCATGAAGAAAAACAGCTTTTCGTCAAGTTGAATTACTGACTGAATTACCCAGAAAGCAAGAGCAGAGCTCCTTAAATAATCAATGGAGCTGTTGGTTAGTTCAGTGTGAGACTATAGAAGAAGATTTACATTTTCCCTATAATCTCAATCAACTCTTAGTTAAACCCTTAATTACCAGTGTCAGTCCATATTCCCATATCCCAGCATGCTCGTCTCTTTTTGTGTTTTTGAAGGCTCTTATATTTCCATGTGTTCATTCTGCATCAGTTTGTTTTCATTTATTTTGTGATTCATTTTCTTGTGTTGTGTTTGTTTGTCTTCTTTCAGTTAATTTATGAGCACATCGCAGGCCATCCGTGGACTTTCCTTCATTACCGTTGCCACATCAGCTTTTGTTTTCTGACATGTTCCTCATGACATTGCGTTAAAGGACCAAAGACCCTGCTGGGACGACAGAGAGATGCATTATGGGGACTCCATTTGTTCTTGTGTTGCCACATTTGTTTGTTTTTCTGTTTGGGGGGGTGAAGGTAATTTGAACCCCCCCTCATCATCCCCGTTTGACTTCAAGTGTTTTTTGTTCAGTTTGTTTGGTACTACCATCTGTTCTTTTGTTTTACAGTCGGGCAATTTGATGTGTCCCTTGCCAATGTACAGTAGTATTTAAGATCTGAGCCAAACTCATTAGCACAGCACAGTGATGATATTAATGATTTTATTATTATATAAGCCTGCATGGCTAAATAAAGCAGTCTTAAACTTATTTTTGGTGCCATTTTTTAAAAGTACGTGACAACAGATATGCAAACTCTGTATTTTGTATTGTAGAGCGTATAAGGCTGTGGTATTCAGATGATGATGTTTATGATGGAAGCCGTACTGTAGAGGACACCGGGCAGATCTTATGCATATGGGCCGATGATGATGATGATGATACTGATAATAAACACTCCCCTGATTTCCTTCAGCTGTTGAATGTGCTTTGTGGTGTTGGGAATATCAAATGTGTGCAGGAAAACGAGCTGGCCGTTTTCATCCACGGGTCCTGTAGGAGCTTCATTGGGATGTAAAGTTGACGTTCTCTGAAGTATAAATTGTGTGTATCATCTCTGTGTCTGCTGTCTCTTCCACATTCATGAGCAACACTTCCCACAGGAGCTCAGATCTGATGGCAGCATTATTTCTGCCCACAGCTGTTTCTGTCTGAACTTCTGCAGAGCACCTACACACTACTCCAGAGTTTGGGAAGATAAAGAAATCAGGCCCGGATTTTTATTTATATATATTCATAGTTTTATAGAGTTTTATTTAATTTATATACAAAAGGTATATTTCAGTTATATTTATATGTAGTTATATTTTTAGTTAGTTATATAGAGTTATATATGGTGATATTTAATTTATATAAAAGTTATATTTATATATAGTTTTATATATATGGTAGTTATATTTATAGTTAGTTATATATGGTTATATTTAATTTATATATAGTTATAATATTGAATTTATATATAGTTATAATATTTAATTTGTATATATAGTTGTATATTTAATTTATATATAGTTGTATATTTAATTTATATATAGTATATTGAATTTATATTTGTATATTGAATTTATATATAGTAGTATATTTAATTTATATATAGTATATTTCATGTATATATATAGTTGTACATTTAATGTATATATAGTTATAATATTTAATTTATATATAAATATATTTAATTTATATATAAATTAATTATAACTATATATAAATTAAATATATATATAAATTAAATATTATAACTATAGTTATATCTAATTTTTATAGTTGTATTTTAATTTATATAGTTATATTTAATTTATATATAGTTATAATATTTAGTTTATATATATATAGTTAAATATTTCATTTATAGTTATATTTAATTTATATATAGTTGTATGTTTAATTTATATAGTTAATATTTAATTTATATATATATAGTTATATATTTAATTTATATAGTTATATATTTAATTTTTATATAGTTATATTTAATTTATATATAGTAATTTAATTTATATATAGTAATTTAATTTATATATAGTTGTATATTTATATATAGTTATATATTTAATTTATATATAGATATTTAATTTATATATAGTTATAATATTTAATTTCTATATAGTTATATCTTTATATATAAATCAAATATTATAACTATGTATAAATTAAAATACAACTATATAAATGAAATACAACTATATATAAATGAAATACAACTATATATAAATGAAATACAACTATATATAAATGAAATACAACTATATATAAATGAAATACAACTATATATAAATGAAATACAACTATATATAAATGAAATACAACTATATATAAATGAAATACAACTATATATAAATGAAATACAACTATATATAAATGAAATACAACTATATATAAATGAAATACAACTATATATAAATTAAAATACAACTATATAAATTAGTTATATTTAATTTATATAGTTATATTTAATTTATATATAGTTAGTTTATATAGCCATTTATTTTTATTTTACTCTAATGGTAAACACTCTTATTCATATCACTAACAAAATATGGTAACACTTTATTTTACAGAGTCCTTGTTACATGTACTTACCATAATAATAACAGTAGTAAATTATGCATAATCACATGCAACAAACCCTAATCCTACAGTAAGTATTACTCAGTACTTAAATGTATAATTACACTGTGACAATGACACCTTAAAATAAAGTGTAACCCAAAATATAGATATATAAACTTATATTTTCTTTGGTTTTTAACCAATGAAACGTATTAAAAAGAGCAAGTGACTAAACCTCATAACTCCATTGGCTCCTCAAATTGTCAGTCAAACCTCATAACTCCGCCCTGCAAGAAAACTGTAATTTAACAAAAAAAATTTTACATTATAAATGTCTTTACTCTCACTTTTGATAAATGTAATTTATTCAGCAAAAAAAAAAAAATTGTACTGACCGCAAACTTTTGAATGGTAGCATATATATATATATATATATAAAACATATACGAGTTATATTACAAAAGACTATTTAAAGGGCTAGTTCACCCAAACATGTAAATTGTCATTAATTCCCCCTCCATATTTTCCAGATTGTGGGTGACCCTGTGATGCTCAGACAGTAAGAAGCAGAAGAACACGAGTCGTGTCAACAGTCCGTTTTATTGCATAGAAGGACACCGGTTTCCAAGCAACAAAAGCTGCCGTTTTTACAAAATAAATGTAGAGTACCATTCAGAAAAAGAACATTTCCACGTTTCATTAATGAGGAAGAGGAATTGAATATCTGTAGCTGCCTTTAAAAGGGTCGGGAGGAGGCGTTTCTGGGTAAAGAGGAGAAAAATCCCTCAGTAATAACTTCACATTAATCCTAGAAAAAATGTCAATAATCGACATTAAAGCATAACTTCATGACGGATTTAACCAGTTCGGCCAACAAAAGGATTTCCGCTTTAGCACCGTAATTCTGCTTCTGAACAGCTCGTGTGAAGACACATAAATATAAAAGTACAAAAATAAGATTTAAAAAAGAAACACAAATATAAAGAAATCAAATGTGATGAAAGTGCTGCGTAATGTCTCATAATAAAAGGAAAGGGAAAGTGCCGTGGCCGTCATGTCTCTGCGTCCCTCGCAGAAGCAGGTTTACTGACTCGAGGAGGGCCGTAGCGGAGGACAGGGCGAGGTCATATCCTGCGGGACATGTCTTCCTGTTTTCATGGACGGGTCCTCGTCATAAAGGCACCAGAGACCATCATAGAAGTCGTCCATGTCTTGGTCCCCGTCCCGCACGTCCTGTCCTCTGAACGCCAGCATGCTGGTGGCGTCTAAGATGTAGACGGCGTTGGTGGGCACAGCGAGCTCGAGACTGGTGAGGTACTCGTCCACCATCTCCTTACAGCAGATGAACTCTGTGCTCTCGATCTACAGCAAACAACCATGAGTGCAATGACAGAACTCACCAAACATTTATTGCATAAAAAAGAAAGCAGACATGGCGCATAAATGTCAAATTTGATTAAATGCACATTTTTAGAATGTATCCGATGAGAAGAGATGCACATAAACTACAATGGAAACTGAATAAATCCCTCGATACCCAACAAAAACATTGCCTCATCAAGAGTCTGTGATTGGACAACTGGACCAATGGCGTCGCAGCATCTCAAATATTGGTTTGGTGGCTCAGAAACGCCAGAGTCTAAGGGTGCGTTCCATTCGACATGGTCCCTACACACTGTTCACTGCTCCCTACTCCCTGAGCACAGTCTATCAGTTGAAGTGGACTTCGCTAACAATAAATCGCTCATTTGGAACGCCAAAGGAAAGCAACGACGGGTGCAGATTATGATATCACTAATTAATATTGTAATTTACTTTTACAAAACACAGTATGCATCTAAAAAATATAATCAAAACATTTACTTATGAGTTACCTGTACTGACTATGAACAGATTTGAAGCTGCACCTGTCATTCAATATGAGAATACATTCTGATCTGGTTAACTATGCTATTCTTAATCAGGGTCTCATCTCGTGCGCTTTCTTTCCCAAGTGCAGCTGCATATAACATTCCTGAGGGAAATATAAACAATGACAGCCCTCAGCTGCTTCTCAACACTTTGAATTGGTTTACATATTCATAATATATAATATGCGAATGTAGTTATTGCCATATCCATTCATAAATACTCTGAATATTCAAATGCATATGTAAACTCCTCCATCGCAGAGCTGTTTAAAAACTCTTCGGCTCTGCTCCATCTTTAGTTCAGACGCGCAAACACACTTTTTCACTCTCCACTTCCTGTGAGGTATCGATGTTCCCTTCTTCCCTGCGCCGTTCGCAGTACCCTTCGGACTGAACATGTTCGCTCCCTTTGGATTGGAATCTCACTTAAGAGATGGCGTCCGAAGTCCACTTACGGTCCAATGGGACGCACCCAAAGTGTGTGATCAGAATGATTCCTCCAGCGTTTCACATGATTGTGTTCCCAAACACCAGCATCCCAACACAAGAGAAGAGTGCACACTTTCACTGTATGATTTAGTTTATTAAAATGCTAAAATGTCCCTAAAATTCAGGATAAGGTGGCAAAACTGTCCCTGTATGTCTTTTATGTTTATATAACTGAATTTACACTCACCTAAAGGATTATTAGGAACACCTGTTCAATTTCTCATTAATGCAATTATCTAATCAACCAATCACATGGCAGTTGCTTCAATGCATTTAGGGGTGTGGTCCTGGTCAAGACAATCTCCTGAACTCCAAACTGAATGTCGGAATGGGAAAGAAAGGTGATTTAAGCCATTTTGAGCGTGGCATGGTTGTTGGTGCCAGACGGGCCGGTCTGAGTATTTCACAATCTGCTCAGTTACTGGGATTTTCACGCACAACCATTTCTAGGGTTTACAAAGAATGGTGTGAAAAGGGAAACACATCCAGTATGGGGCAGTCCTGTGGGCCAAAATGCCTTGTTGATGCTAGAGGTCAGAGGAGAATGGGCCGACTGATTCAAGCTGATAGAAGAGCAACTTTGACTGAAATAACCACTCGTTACAACCGAGGTATGCAGCAAAGCATTTGTGAAGCCACAACACGCACAACCTTGAGGCGGATGGGCTACAACAGCAGAAGACCCCACCGGGTACCACTCATCTCCACTACAAATAGGAAAAAGAGGCTACAATTTGCACCAGCTCACCAAAATTGGACAGTTGAAGACTGGAAAAATGTTGCCTGGTCTGATGAGTCTGGATTTCTGTTGAGACATTCAGATGGTAGAGTCAGAATTTGGCGTAAACAGAATGAGAACATGGATCCATCATGCCTTGTTACCACTGTGCAGGCTGGTGGTGGTGGTGTAATGGTGTGGGGGATGTTTTCTTGGCACACTTTAGGCCCCTTAGTGCCAACTGGGCAGCGTTTAAATGCCACGGCCTACCTGAGCATTGTTTCTGACCATGTCCATCCCTTTATGACCACCATGTGCCCATCCTCTGATGGCTACTTCCAGCAGGATAATGCCCCATGTCACAAAGCTTGAATCATTTCAAATTGGTTTCTTGAACATGACAATGAGTTCACTGTACTAAAATGGCCCCCACAGTCCCCAGATCTCAACCCAATAGAGCATCTTTGGGATGTGGTGGAACGGGAGCTTCGTGCCCTGGATGTGCATCCCACAAATCTCCATCAACTGCAAGATGCTATCCTATCAATATGGGCCAACATTTCTAAAGAATGCTTTCAGCTCCTTGTTGAATCAATGCCACGTAGAATTAAGGCAGTTCTGAAGGCGAAAGGGGCTCAAACACAGTATTAGTATGTGTTCCTAATAATCCTTTAGGGGAGTGTAGTTAAGCTATATTACACTAAGAGTGCCGTTTTTCTCCAGATATCAGCATGAAAATGAACGTACAGAACTGATCAGAGATCAGGTAAAACCCATAAGCCCCGTTTCCAACAAAATTACCCGAAACAATTTGTCCCAGTCTGTGTTTCCATCGCGGTCTAAAGTACAGAGAAGATTAGTCCGGTGACGGAGGACTGCACACGACTTTACAGTTCCCACTGGATTTCGTCCTTTGCAAATAAATGTAATAAAGCCTGAACCGACGACGAGGTTCATCTGTCGTATTTTTTTTAAACTCCAATAGCAAACGACTCACTGCACGCACCGCGTCAGACTAAAAAAAAAAAAAGTGGTTGAAATAAAATGCTGCATCAAGTTGACCAATCAAAATGCTGCGTAAATTCAACCAATCAGCAAGTTCAGCGCCCAAGGCCCACCCCCGAAAGTTCCTGAACTTTGAAAAAAGTACCTCCCTCGCAAGCAGGGCTGTTTTGAGGTTATTTTTCTTACACAACCCCGTCGCTTCGCTTCAGAAGGCCTTTATTAACCCCTGGGGCCGTGTGGAGCACTTTTATAATGGATGGATGCACTTTTATGGACTTCAAATTTTGGGCTGCCATTATAAAGCTTGGAAGATGTTTTTTATATGACTCTTCTTTCAGACGAACACAATCAGAAAGATCATATACACCTAGGGAAGAGTTGAGGGCGAGTAGATCATGGGATAGTTCACTCAAATGAATATTAGGGGAAGTCTTGTTTTCTGTGAAACTGATCAAAATGAAGTGCGTTTAGGATTTATCGTGTAAGTGGCCCCAAAGTAAGCCGCTAATGATTTCCTACAACGGAAATCAATCAAAAACTTACTTTAGCTCTAGAGCAGATGTAGAGCCAAAGCAATCTCTCTACCATTCATTTCCTATGATCGCCGTTTGAAAGGATCTGTATTGTAAAAAGCGCTGTATCAATGAAGGGACTGAGGGGGAAATATCTGCCAATGGGCTTCATTCAGATCAATTTAACTCAAAAGGAACATTGAATTTCAGAGACCCGTAATGTTCAAAGACTCGTGACGCAGATGTTGATGTACATGCTTCACTAGTACCTGTGCTTTCCTCAGCAGGTCGGTAAAAACAGAGAACCAATCAGGCGTCAGTCTCTCCAACTCCAAAGTGATGATGGCCAAAGCCAATATGGAGCCCTTGAACTGCCAGAGCTGGTGGCAGGCCATACAGTGCTGCACCTGCCTGGTCCACAGCGAGGCCTGGAGGCAGGGCCTGTTCTGAGCCCGCATCAGCTGGGGATGCCTGCTCTTCAACAGACCGTGGAACTGGAGGAGGAGAAACAAAGCGCTTAACCAACGGACTGGATCTGTACTCTTCTGACATGGTGTGTGTGTGTGTGTGTGTGTGTGTTAACCTCTTTCATGAGTGGGCTGTAAAACATGTGCTCGTCTCCATAGCACACGTCTCCGGCTCTAGTGTCCTACATCCCAGTCCCTGATGGACCTTCCACACCAGTGGAGTCAGAGATGAATATGACTGTGTGCACCCCAGCCCAAAGCCAGTTATCACACTGATCAATGATGAAGAATTAGGAAAACTATTAATGGTGTGCACTCATGCGTTATGAAACTTATATTAAAAGGGGTCATGACGTGGAGTCTTTTATTCCTTGAGTTTCACTTATAATATTAATAATGTTTTTGTGAACCCCTTGCAGAATCTGTGAAAATGTGACTAATTTTAACAAAAGAGAGATCATCGTAATAAATAAAACATAAGCAGTTTTATTTTGTGCTGTCCTGAAGAAGATATTTTACATAAATGATGTTTACATATAGACAAAAAACAGCTGAATTGATAAAAATGACCCTGTTCAAAAGTTTACACACCCTTGATTCTTAATCCGGTGTCGTTCCCTGATGATCCGTGTGTGTGTGTGTGTGAGGTGTGTTTGTGCGTGTAGGTGGTGTGGTGTGGTGTGGTGTGTGTTTCTGGGGGATTGAGGGATGCTCCAGAAGGAAACCCTGCAGTAAGAGCCGGGGGTGAAAACTTTTGTTTGTAGCTCAAGGTAAACTGTACTCAATTTGTCTTCTGGAAAACATGCAAGTATCTTCTGTTGCTTCTGAAAGGCAGTACTAAATGAAAAAATATATATATATTTAAACAAAATAAGAAACATTTGAACCTGCTCATAAGTTTTCACCCCCGGCTCTTACTGCAGGGTTTCCTTCTGGAGCATCAGTGAATGATGAAGCTTTTTTAATAGTTGTGTTTGAGTCCCTCAATCGTCCTCAGAATCACACAGTCCCTGCTGGAGAGGGTTCAGACATGCTGAAAAATGAATTTTCTGAAGAACGTTGGTCAGTTTAACTCCGTCCTGGAGGGCCGCTGACCTGCAGAGTTTAGCTCCAACCCCCAAAAAACACACCTGAACCAGATAATCAGTGTCTTACAAGGCCCTAGTTAGTCACTGATTATCTGGTTCAGGTGTGTTTAAATCGGGGTTGGAGCTAAACTCTGCAGGTCAGCGGCCCTCCAGGACTGAGTTTGGAGACCCCTGGTTTAACTGCTCAGGATAAGCAAGAGACTCAAAAACAACCATCACACACACACACACACACGGATCATCAGGGAACGACACAGTATTAAGAATCAAGGGTTCATAAACTTTTGAACGGGGTCATTTGAATAGCTTATTCAGGACGGCACTAAATAAAAAAAACATGCATTTTGTTAGAATCATTAATTTTCTCAGATTCACATATTTTCTTACAACTGTACATGCGGAAACTATTTTAGGTTATTTACATCCTGAGCCTCTGTCTGAAATTATAAATTTTTAAGGCGAGGCTCCTTTAAGGCTTGTCAGTTAACGCCCACTGTTATGATTGGCTAACATCATTGCATACCCAGACCCAGATCCGGCCCACATTTGGTATGCGTCGAATCCACATGTTCCAGATGTGGCCCGGATCTGGGCCGTCAGTCATTATAATGGCTTCGGTTTGCTTTTGACACGACGCATCCAGTGTAGGAAAAAAGTCAGCCATTAGGCGACCAGTGGGCAGATGATGTGTAACTATTGGTCGTCTGGAGGCGGGCATATGCAAATGTGTTTGCCTGTGTGATGTCACAGATCCCGCGATATCAAAACGAGCTGTTTTTGGAGCTTGATTAAATAAATGCTTGGTTTATAATGAGGAGGATGACCTCTTATAAGTCAAAATATCAAGGCAAATTTGACTTCTCATATCGTGACCCCTTTAAGAAAGTAAATGTGGTGTCACGGTTACTTTTAGTGCACACGTTTTATAGGTTCGGCCTTTTGGAAAAGTAAATGAGCCATCTTGATCGTGTCATGTGTTCAGGGTAAAATACAGATATAGTCGCCTTGTGGAAGGTTTAGTTAATGTTTACTGTGGCAGCGTGACTTTCCTTTGTGTCTCCGGCTGTATGTGAGCGCGTCTTCACTCGACACACGAGCCTTGTATGGGAATATATTTAAGGTACTCTAAATTGTGGATATTTATTTGGGAAGTTAAGGAATTTATTTTTCTATGCTAGTAGATATTTTTTAATTTCACAAGTAATTATATTTCATTATTCTCTGCGTTATAGACATCGAGATATCTTTATCATGACCTGTGTGTATGGGTAGATCTCACTAAATAGATTTATTATTTTGATTTGGGGTTTCACGAGTTTATCATTTTCTTAACTCAGAGATTCTCTTTTTTTCCAGGGTCAGTATTTTTATCAGGGTCTCTGTACTTTGGCTGTCCGTGGTGTGCCAAAACAGCAACGCTACACACTCACCTCCGCTCCCTTGTTGGCTAAATGCCTCTCTTTGCTACATTAACTTCCGCTAAAAGTTCATATTTATGGATATTTTAGCTGAACCCCACTATGTAGGAAAGATGAAGTATGACGATAGCTCCTATTTCTGAGAGTGTATTTGTACTGGAGATGTTTTGCAGGGTAATCTATCGGCTCTACTGCTGAAGTCAGATCAGTGCCTTGGACGAACACGCGACAATGCACAATGTCAAGGACCAAAAGTCAGTTTCTGCTGATGTTTGTAATGGGCACATTACAATGGTTGTGTGTTTTCTAGGGTTGGGTATCGAGAACCGGCTCCATTAGAAAACCGGGAATATGATCTTATCGATTCCTTCGTGTGCATTTTAACACGACTTTAAACCATTCAAGCGTAAGACATGCGCACTTTTCCAAATCGTGCGCACAGAAAGCCGCCGCTCATACTGTATGGTGCGTGATCGTGAACGGACAAATACACACAGATGTGTCAAAATATCCTCCTAAACACAGTCGGTTATGTCTGAAGTGAACGTAAACAGAAAAAAAAAAAAAAAGAAAAAAAATTGCATGTGTAACAATGTAATGGACCCGTGCAGCTCTTAAAGTGACAGCAGCCTAAGGGCGTTTTCACACCTGAAAGTCTGCACCAAAGTTTATGTTTAGATACATTTTATACATTCGGTTAGTTTTGGTTTGGTTTCACATTGCAGTTTAGGGCTGTAATCTCCAAGTCGATTATTAGTCGATTCTGTCGTTCTGGCTTGACCAAAATTCTGATTGGTCGATTTTTTTGCCACATTCATTTCATTAGTTTTGCTGCGGCGCGTTCATTTAATCAGGTGGAGAGCACTAATTGCTAATGGGGGTGTTTTCAGAGCAGCCCTGTTTCACAGGTAACAGTCTGTCTTCAGAACACCCCCTTGTTTCCACTTCTTTTGGATTAGCCCAACCCACTGGAGAAGAGAGACAGATTGAAGAAGGCTAGTTTGCTGTATATTATTTATTTCATTGTGAGCGTTTTTTCTGCTCTTGATCTGGCTTGTTTAATAAATATTCCTTTTTTATTAAAGTGGACGTGCCTTTTGTGTTTAAGAGTAAAAGCTTTAAGTTAATAGTCTATTCGTGTCTCAGCCGTGAAGCGGAGCTGATCCTTCGAGATGCACAGAGCGGCTGAAATCATCATGTCTATCAGGTATTATAATACATATGACAAAAACAGCTGTCTAAATTATGTTGCATATTCCTCAAAAGTTCTTGTGATGATGTCACTAGTTGACAACATAGTACTATTTTTTTCCGGAAATCATAGGCTATGATGGTGCACGTGATGCAGCGCTGTCAGAGCCGAAAGACTCGAGTGTCAGACTCATTTCAGTGCAACATAATCAGGTCAAAAACAAATTAATATGCTGCAAATAGCCTACTAGTTTATTATGTGTATTTATAATTCATTTAGGCAGACAACAAGGCTACCAAGTACTGCGCACAGTGTGCAGCTAATTCATTTAACAGTTTTTTTCCGAACATCATTTTTAGTCGAAAATTTCAGGACCTCAGTCGACCAAGATTTTCTTTGGTTGATTACAGCCCTATTGCAGTTCACTAAAGAACTGTACATACTCGTGTCCTGTCGTCATCATCTATGTGGGCGGCATCTTGACATTGATTGGTTTGTAAACGGGCGTGCGTCTGATGTCAGTGTCTTGGACAAGATGAATGAACAGACGCATATCATTGCCACTAGTGAACAGTGCCTGACTATTTATTTTCATTTGGAACAGTTTCGTTTAAAAGTGGACATTTCAAGCTTTCTATACACATTTCTCATGTTTGTGAGGCTGAGTTTGGGTTTATTTATGAGACATGTTCAAGAGCAATGCAAGTGATCGCGCCGGCGCCTCCATGTCATGATTATTGTCTGCTATAGCCACTTTGCTTCTTATTTATTAAATCCAGGTAATTGGCTGATGAAACATTGATTAAAATTAAGATACAATTTATACAAAATGAAATTCACTTTAAAGAAAGGCTTTCTATAGAACAAAACTTAATGAAGTGGTCAAAGTCATTTCTGACCTTCTGTCTTCTGACATATTGCGCATCTTTTCACGTTTCATAATCAATATAGCAGAGATTCAATTTTAAAAATAACATTATATTTAAACATGGTCTGAAAGTCCGAACCATACAGAAAAGGCTTTCACACTTGAAACGAACCAAACCTTTGTTCAGTTTGATCCGGACCGAGACTACCTCTTTTCGTCTAACCAAATTTCATCCGTTTGGTCCAGACCGTGGTCTGGGGGACGTTTCACACCTGTAATTTTGATTCGGACCAAACTGAAAAGTCTAAAAAAAACCAGACCAAACAAGGTAGGTGTGAAAACGCCCTAATATTCTTGCTGCAGTCTCTATAATAACGTTAATAATTTTCCAAATCGTGCACACAGAAAGCCGCCTCTTATACGGTATTGTGTACGATTCTGAACAGAGTTCTCTTCCACGTCTTTTTGCACTTGAACAGATAAAATGCAAGCAAAAATGTCAACATATTCTCATAAACAAGCGTCTTAAGTGAAGGTAAACTATGAAGTTGAAATGCCTAAAAGATTTGCATGCGCAAAAGAAGCTTTGCAAAGGTGTAAAAATCGCCTTTCAATTGTGAGAAAAGAAATTTGTGGCATTTTAATGTTTTTTGTAAGTAATTCATGCATTTGTGACATTGCCAAATAATATGATCTGTATTCTTCTGACTTTCTGTGAACATCGATTTGAAAGCGAAAACGAGAGTCAGGAACCACAAGAGTTTGACCACGTAAAACTGTAATAAACTGTTGCAAATGTCTAAATGACTTGTTGTGCAAGTTCCCGAAATAACCCGACATGTACCGCTCCGTCTTTCTTTTAGCTGCGCTTGCAGTTTTGGCAGGATTCTCTCACTCATTGAGTTTTGCGAGGGCGAGGAGGAAGGCGGGGCCACCTTCTGTAGCCAATTAAATTAGCTTCTTGCTGACTCTCGATTTACTCTTATCCGATTGGTTCAATTAACACGCCAGAACATTTGGCTCAGCATCAGTCTCATCGTCGGAATTATAATTTTTAAATGGACAACTGCAGCAAATCTTTTTTTCTTGCACAAGAGAAGCTTTGCAAAAGTGTAAATCGCCTTTCAAGTGTACGCAAATTTAAATTTTGCTTAATCTTACGTACACTTTCACAAATCTTACCCTGCACTTGCAAATCTTTTAACTGTCATTTTACCTAGTTGACAAAGAAAGACACGTGTGTATCAGTATAATGGATCCGTGCAGCTCTTAAAGTGACAGTAGTCTAATATTCCTGCTGCAGTCTCTATAATAACGCTAATAGTTTATAAGTATAGTTGTCACCCGTGTCTTTTTGCACTTGAACGGACAAATACACACAAAAGTGTTGAAATATCCTCGTAAAACACAGTCGGTTATGTCTTAAGTGAACGTAAACAGTTGAGAAAGACGCGCGTGTATCAGCTTATTGGATCCCTGCAGCTCTTAAAGAGACAGTAGTCTAATATTCCTGCTGCAGTCTCTATAATAACGTTAATAGTTTTCCAAATCTCATACGGTATAGTTGTCACCCGTGTCTTTTTGCAGTCGAAAAGAGAAATACACACAAGTGTTGAAATATCCTCGTAAACACAGTCGGTTATGTCTTAAGTGAACGTAAACAGTTGAGAAAGACGTGTGTGTATCAGTATAATGGACCTGTGCATCTCTTAAAGGGACAGCAGCCTATATTCCCGCTGCCATCTCTATAATAACGCTAATCAAACAACAAAAGACAGAAAATTCACTCGCTGTTCTTGACTGAATAACTATATTTGTAATGTATATTATTTATAAAGTGCAGGGTTGTTACATTTACTGAACCCGAATACCTGAAAATCTTAAAACACTATTTATTTCCATAGCATCTTTGTTCAGTTGTATTTATTATTTGTGCGATTGCTAATTTCTTTATTTGTTCTTTGCGATGGTATTTTTAAACCACATGTAGAAGTTCCTAGTGCAAGTGTTCCTTAGCCTGTTGGTTATGTTGGGCTACAATGAAATGTTTTGCAATAAGACTTAGAATAAATGTGTGATATCCAGGTTTTTACCTCATTGGAATCAAAATTAGGAATCGATAAGAATTAGATCAAATCCAAGCGATACCCAACCCTAATGTTTTCCTGTGCTGTTTTGTACCGTTAAGTTCTGATCTGAAAACAAGACAACATGAGTCTGTACTCACGATGTGAATGAAATCCATGGGCGTTGCGATGTAAAGGTCCCAGTGCAGCTTGTTTAATATGACTCGCTCCATGCGAAGAATCTCAGCTGTTGAGAATCTGCATCTGCTTTGCTCCAGCAAGTCTTTAACCGACGCGATCACCTGTGCACCAACAAAACAGAACAATAAAGGCACTGGAATGGTTCAAAGTCGTGTGGCGTGTTTCTGTGCTGTCTGTGTCTTGCCTCGTCCTCCTCATTGACCTTTGCAGCGAGGATCAGAGAGGTGATGGCCATGCATTTGAAGTATTTCAACTGAGTCTGCAAAGAAAGAGGGAGCACTGAGAGTCTGCGTCTGAGTCGGGTGGAAGTGTGTAATGGGCTCACTTACTTTGACGGTTGCTAGCAGGCTGTTGAGGACACACACTCCCAAAGCAAACGTCTCGGAGGAGAACTGGAACGTGCTGCTCATCTCACACAACCACACGATCACCTCGTGGTACTGATGTGGGCTGATATCTGACCCCTGGAAGACAAGGTTTTCATACAAATTATACATTTATGCTGTGTTTTGGGGGATGTGTGGCACTTTTTCACCTCTCAATTACTCTACACCATTAGCTTGCATATGAAATATTAAATTTTTCATTAAAAAAAAAGTAGTAAATATGAGTAATGAGTAGTTTGTGGATATTGATCTAGGAGTTACAGACAGAAATCTGCAGTTTTAGAAATAGTGTTTTGACCATATAGATCCAGCAGAGGGCCATACACACACACACACACATTAAAATCAGTATTTTATGAAAGGTCAGAATTTGTTGTTGTTTGAGGTGTTTTGAAGGGTCTGTTTTTGCAATAATGCTACACAAGTTTGCAAAAATATAACTAAACTGCCACAAATGTATTATTTATTTCAATAAAACAAATGTAAAAAAAAAAATCATTAACTTTAGAATAAGAGAAAAAAGTAAATAAAACCAAGTAGAAATTAACAGAGGTTGTGTGGGTGCGTGTGTTTGCTTGTGCATACGAAAGTGTGTGTGTGCGTGCATGGGCGTATGTTTGGCTGGGTGCATGCAAAAGTGTTTGTGAAAGTGTTTGTTTATGCATGTACATGTGTATGCTAAAGCGTGTGTGTGTGTGTGTGTGTGTGTGTGTGTGTGCGTGCGTGCGTGCGTGTATGTCTGGCTGTGTGCATGCAAAAGAGTTTGTGAAAGTGTTTGTTTATGCATGTACATGTGTATGCTAAAGCGTGTGTGTGTGTGTGTGTGTGTGTGTGTGTGTGTGCGTGCGTGCGTGCGTGTATGTCTGGCTGTGTGCATGCAAAAGAGTTTGTGAAAGTGTTTATGTTTGTGTGCGTTTTGTGCGCAAAATTGTGTGCGTTTGTGCATGTACATGTGTATGCTAAAGTGTGTGTGTGTGCATGGGCGTATGTCTGGCTGTGTGCATGCAAAAGTGTTTATGTTTGTGCATGTACATGTGTATGCTAAAGTGTGTGTGTGTGCATGGGCGTATGTCTGGCTGTGTGCATGCAAAAGTGTTTATGTTTGTGCATGTACATGTGTATGCTAAAGCGTTTGTGTGTGCATGGGCGTATGTCTGGCTGTGTGCATGCAAAAGAGTTTGTGAAAGTGTTTATGTTTGTGCATGTGCAAAATTGTGCACGTTTGTGCATGTACATGTGTATGCTAAAGCGTTTGTTTGTGTGTGTGTGTATACAAAAGTTTGTGTGCTCAGGCATTGGTCTTTGTGCATCCGAGTTTGTGTGCATGGGCGTATGTGTGGCTGTGTGTATGCTAAAGTGTTTGTGTGTGTAAATGCATGTGCGTTTGTGTGTGTTAGGTCGAACCTCTTCATATCTACATTTGTGACTGATTTTTCTTTGTCAAATTCTACAAATGCTGTCTGATACACACACACACACACACACACACACACACAGGTGTGACTGCGTGTGTGTGTGTGTTCCACGTTGCTTTTTTGTTTAGACTTCAGAAAAATAAACTCTTCCCCTAAAGCCCATGAGTGGCACACTGTTATCGGTGCGCATTTAGATAGATAATGTAATAAAAGCCTCAAAACCTAAGCTCTGAGATGAAGGGATGTTGTGTTGAGGGTTGATGTAGTTCAGAAGCCTGCGGATTAAAAACCTGCTCCACCTGAATGCATCCGTTCTTCAGGACCGGCGTCCTCCACAGACGCATCTCTCTAGTCAGGGTGTTGAGCAGCAAA